>JAWPHD010017143.1:0-46082 GCA_037043455.1 Cyrtodaria siliqua | reverse complement strand
CACAGAAACAAACACGCAAACAGACAAACAAGGAGGCAAACGTAATCATAAATGCAAACGACATCACAAACGCAAAAGGGTTGACAATAGGGCTACCGCCTTGGAACGGTCAGTGGCAAAGTAGGCCACTTGGGGTTTAAACCGGTTCTAGGGTGCACCAAACCTCACACTTACCCTACTGTCATCCCATTAAAACAAGACAGTGTAAATAAAAAAATCCCCGCCATGATCTAATCTCTAAGAGAGATGATTTTAATTTTTATATAGTTAATTATCACCAATTATTCCCCGAGCAACTTCATTTGGGGTCTAGGTGTCTCAACTTATTCGTTTTTCTAGAGCTTATACTCGAGTTGAGAACTTTAATATTAGTAATCTTTGTATAACTAAAAAGATACCTCATCAGGGCTACCGTTAGCATAAACTTCGTAAAACCTTTGCAAAATTGTATTATCGTAACCCTGATCTTTATTCCAAATATAAAAGTAATTTCAGAACTCTTCTGCGACAAGGACTATCACAACCTGAATTCTATGGTGATGTGATTTACAAACTTCGTAAGATCCTTGGTCATGATCACTTTCAAATTATCTTTGTTAAACTTTTTAAAAGGTTTATTAAAAGAGGTTATGCAGTTTGCAACGCACTTACCATTTACTGATCGCCACTATGTTTTCCTCTTTAATTGTGCGATGACCGGACAGGCTGTGGACCCTATGATGACGTTTACCTAAAGTCCAAAAGGACGGTGACGTTTGATGTTCATATGCAATCTTGTCTTGTCGTGCCCTCAATGAGTTATTCTCTTGTTGGTCTGGCTTCTGCCAAGTCATTGAGTACCTTCTTTGTTGCTTTCTAGGCTATTGTTTTTTGTATTTATATATACACGAGCATCTTTGTGCTTTACTTATATTGCCTATTAATGCTGCCTTGTTGGTTAGTGTATAGTTCATGGCGGGGATTTCTTTATCTACACTGTCCCGTTTTATTGGGATGACAGTAGGGCGAGTGTGAGGTTTAGTGCACCCTAGAACCTGGTTTAAACCCCAGCGGCCTTTTTTGCCACTGATCTTTCCAAGGCGGTAGCCTTATTGTCAACCCTGTTTGTGTTTGTGACGTCATATGCCTTTATTCTTTGTTAACATTGCCCATTCATGTTTGTCCTTTTGCGTGTTTTGGGTTTTACTGTGTTCTGTGAAAGCTGCATTTCCTTTTCGACTTTTATACTTATTTTTACTTCTGAATTGCATTCTTCTCAACCCAAAACCGAAATATCACTTCTCTCGGTACTGTTAATGGACATATCTTTTTTCTGCAATAGTTTAATAAAAGAAATACTACACTGGCATTTACGTATGCAATTTATGAGTTTAATTATCAAAATCGTTTAAAAATGTCAATTTATTGATTACAAATACATGATATTCATGCAATTCTTTTTTTAGCTATTTTTTTGTGTTCGCCCATCTTTTTTCCATATACAATATACATGAACATAATAAAAAAAATGTTAAAGACCTTCCGCTGCGAGTCATTTCAAAAGAAATTATTTTTTAATAAATATTCAAATTTTTGTAAATTTTATTTGCAGTTTTCAAGTTACTTCGGAACTTGTTGTCTGTACCTTAATACATCTTTCTTTACATTTTTGAAAAAGACTTTGTTTTGTTATAATAAATATCCAAAAATCTTTTATTTTATGCTTTATTTTTGTAAATTTTCTTCAAAAATGACAAAATGTATAATATATTGCAATACAATTGTATTTTAAATAGTCTAGTTTTCGGCGGTTTTTGGTTTAAATTTCGATATTCTGGGCCAAAAGAAATGACATTTTCAAGTCTCTGATCCTTTAGGACTGTCTCTTCTGTAGCTCATGATACCTTTACATTTAAAGAAATACTATAACGACTTCTGTTTTGTTATATTTTAATCATAATTTAAACTGTCATAACTATTCCAAAAATTAGCGACTTTAATTAATTTTGTGTTGATTTCCCCCCATAGATTTCAAGATTTATATATTTTATAAATTTCAAATATTTGTTTTCATGAACTTGTATATAACAGATAATTTTAAGGACTTTCGATCTCCTTATATTGTAATGAGAATTATATTTTTAAAAGTAATTCTGTTTTTAGTGATTTTGGTTCAAATTTAGTAACTTTTGGCTCAAAATATCCCAGTTTTTCCAATTCTCTGATCCTTTAGAATTTTACCTATATCGCAGGACATCTTTAGATGAATGAAAACACTTTAAAAACTTCTATTTTGTTTAATTGGAAGTGTCAATATGTTTTTAAATAATTATTCCAAAAATCAGCGATTTAATTGGGAATTTGTTTTGCTGATTACAAGCTGGCATGCTGTATACATTGTGTTCATTTCAAATATTATTTTTATTTATATGAATATAACAGACAACTTTCAGAAACGTCAGTTGAGTTGGTACCGAAAAGTTGAGAAGCCCATGGTCTACAACGTCTCTCCTGCGTTTAACATCGTCTCCGTCGGCGAGTGGTTAACCACGTTACGTTGTAAACCTTCTCGGCTCTCACCGCTGCAGGTTCGAATCCCACTGGGAGCTCGATTTGTAAGTGAGGAAGTGTCGATTTTTACGGATGGCGGGAGGTGAACAATACTGGTTCTACCAAGGAAAAGTGGGAGGTCTGCCTCCACCACAAAAAAATCGACCGTCAGTTATAACCTTACATGTGTTGAAAATGACATAAAAACACCATAAAAACAAATAATCTCTCCTGCGTTTCGAATGGAGATGAACACTCAGAATAGAAAGTGACTCTGTGGTTCTGTGGGTGAGAAGTTCTATATAAATAAACGTGGGAGTGGGTTTTACGTAATTGCAAAAAAGTACATATAGATCAATATATTGATTATTGAACATGAAAAACTTCATAACAAACGAAAAGATAATGACTCTTCCATAAAATAAAAATAATTAAAGACTCATTTATTTATTTGTACAAATTGCTTTAGATCATGTGTTTAAGAAATATGCTGTGGAGTGATGATTTTATATTTTGGTTACGTGTGCAAATCGGGTCTTAAATTTAGTAACGGGGTCTCAGTATTTTATTAATGTTTGCCTACATATTATTCAGAAAACTGAATTTTACTCACACATGGATAAGCTGTCTTGATTTCGGTGTTATTGTTGCGTTTAAACATATTTTACCAGCTATGTAATTATAAGCGAACAAATAATGTGTTGTGTATAAAATTGAAAGAGTATGCATTTAACATCATTTTCTTAAATGTTCCATCTCTCGAGAAAGTTAGTAAATGCAATAGTCTATAGCCTATAATGCTATTCTCTGTCTGATATTTGGAATCCTGTTGATGGAGTGGTAATACATAACAGGGAACAATACCTCTCTGCGTATACCCATGCACAGTTTTATATATAGCTAAACACAATATCGACGTGGATGCAAGCACCCGGGACCGCCTAACATACGTTCACTGTAGTGCTCAAATGATAAGCGGGCCTACACATTCAATTTAGCATATTACGCCCTGGCCTTTGTTGGCGTCGGAAAAGTAACATTTATTTAATTTAGAGCCGCCCCACAGAAAGTTGAACGTGTATTTTAACTTACTGAGTGTGTGGGGGGAGGGGGAGGTGGGGGAGGGGAATTAAATTGAATTGAATATTGTCCAACGGCTCATGAGCACATTATTTAAGAAATAACATATTTCCAGCGGGTTTATATTGTCCCAGATCAAAACCTCGTGGGTGGGACTTGAATAACATCGATACCAAGGGCCGTAGTGTTTCAATTCCCAACCACCAGGTTTCAATATAAATAAATATAAGTACATCTGCTGTGACTGGGGTGTCATTCCCGGGGAATACGATAGGTTGGAAGTAGAGTATAAATTTCAAAACTACTTCATTTGTGTCATAAACTAAATCTTAGATATGCACTCGTTAAGTTCATACATTCATATGATGTTCGTTTTTGAAATACAATTTATAATACTATTGTATTGTTTGTGTTTACTACTATGACTATAAAACTATGTTATTTGAAGCATTAGAGAAAAGGGCGAATTTACGAAACGACATTTCTCATTAATGTGTAACCTGTACTAGAGACTTAGATGCCGTCTTGTTTATTTATGTTTCTGTCTAATACTATCAATATCACATGTTTCGTTCACCTTTCTAAAGTTTAGTTTACTATACATTGTTTGACCTGAAGGTCAAATTATATAACAAAGATTTTTATTAGTTTCAAATAATGTAGTATGACGATAAACTGGAAACATTTAGTCAAATTTTGATTTTGTTTGTGCATGTAAATCAATTATATTATGCTATATGTATACGTTATGTTTTAATTTAAAACCTAAACATATACTAGGATTATTTAGTCATTATTTCACTACTCATTAAGTTATAATACCACCTTCCACTTTCTTTAGGGTGGCTCTAAATAATCTATAATATGTTGATGAGCCGTTGCACAATATTCAATAAATATTCAATTCCCCCCCCCCCCCCCCCCCCCCCCCCCCCACACACACACACACATAAGTTATAATACCACCTTCCACTCTCTCAGGGGTGGCTCTAAATGACCTATAATGTGTCGATGAGAGGTTAAACAAAATTCAGTTCAATTCAATTTCGTTATTTAGTCATTATCTCACCACTCAATACCTTATAATACCACTTTCCACTCTCTCTGTGGGGTATAGACATCAATTGATGTGTATTGTCTGTGACATCTCTAACCTGTAATGTGTTGGTGAGCCGTTAAACAATATTCCATTCAATTCAATTCCCCCACTCTATAAGTTAGTCACTATTTCCCAATTCAATAAGTTACAATACCATCTCTCTGGGGCGACTCTAAATAATCTATAATGTGTTGATGAGCCGTTAAACAAGATTCAATTCTATTCAATTTTCTCCCTCACTCAATAAGTTATAACACACCTTCAACTTTCTTTGGGGCGGCTCTAAATAACCTATAATGTAGTGATGAGCCGTTGAATAATATTCAATTCAATTCAGTTTACTCCTTCAGTCATTATTTCTCCAACCAATACGTTATAACACCACCTTACAGTCGATCAAATAACGCTGCGGATACAATGGCCTTGCGGACACCATGACTTACGCCTAGGTCATAGTATCCGCGGACAGCATGGCCTCCTACAACTGTCGTTGTCATGGTTTATGACTTACTAGATAATTATTGTCATCACTCACGGTTATTCAACAATAGGTAAATTTAAATGCATGTGTAGGTTCAATTTCGACTGCTTGCTAATTAATGCAAATATTTAAAGCTGTCTTCATATACCTTCGTTTTCTGTGAAATGCGGTCATTGTCTGTTTTCTATGAAATGGTGTTATCCATAGTAACAGCATGTAATATTAATAACATAGTACAAAACGTAAAATAGCATGTAACATTAATAACATAGTACAAAACGTGAAATAGCATGTAAATTAGTAACATAGTACAAAACGTGAAATAGCATGTAACATTAATAACATAGTACAAAACGTGAAATAGCATGTAACATTAATAGCATAGTACAAAACGTAAAATAGCATGTAACATTATTAACATAGTACAAAACGTGAAATAGCATGTAACACTAATAACACAGTACAAAACATAAATAGCATGTAACACTAATAACATAGTACAAAACGTAAAATAGCATGTAACACTAATAACATAGTACAAAACGTAAAATAGCATGTAACACTAATAACACAGTACAAAACGTAAAATAGCATGTAACACTAATAACATAGTACAAAACGTAAAATAGCATGTAACACTAATAACACAGTACAAAACGTAAAATAGCATGTAACACTAATAACATAGTACAAAACATAAATAGCATGTAACACTAATAACACAGTACAAAACGTAAAATAGCATGTAACACTAATAACATAGTACAAAACGTAAATAGCATGTAACACTAATAACATAGTACAAAACGTAAAATAGCATGTAACATTAATAACATAGTACAAAACGTAAAATAGCATGTAACACTAATAACATAGTACAAAACGTAAAATAGCATGTAACACTAATAACATAGTACAAAACGTGAAATAGCATGTAACACTAATAACACAGTACAAAACATAAATAGCATGTAACACTAATAACATAGTACAAAACGTAAAATAGCATGTAACACTAATAACACAGTACAAAACATAAATAGCATGTAACATTAATAACATAGTACAAAACGTGAAATAGCATGTAACACTAATAACATAGTACAAAACGTAAAATAGCATGTAACATTAATAACATAGTACAAAACGTAAAATAGCATGTAACATTAATAATATAGTACAAAAGGTGAAAAACTGATACTTGATACCTGACGTGCTTAGCACTTGACAAAATAAAATTAGCGTAATTATTTTCCTCCTTCACCTTTTATGTAATAGATGGAGTATGGTCTCTTCGACTTGGTTGATTGAAACATCGAGATGGGCGTAGCGTAGCCTACCCAAGCCGCATGAATTGATGTATGGAAAGCCGTATTGGCTTTTATTAATAACATCATTTGGTGACATCACCTGTTGGAATAGGCGATATCAACAAGTGGTGTTTACAAAGGCAATACGACACCCCATACTGATGGTTGCGTTCATAGTTTTAAATTGTTCTACTACTAAACAGTAGGAAGCTACGTGTACGCGCGTACACTCATAAAGTTGGTATCAACCACACTATGTATCGTTTCCGTATATGTTAAATGGAATCCCTGTGACTTCCAATACAATGTCTAACGGCTTATGTACAAAATGAAAACCACAGAGAATAATGTTTGCATCTGCTAGTTAGACTCGGAAAAGACAAAAATCTCTGTCGTCCAGACGCAGTTACACTTTCAGGGAGAAACCGTGACACATAAATATTTTAAACAGTTAATTTTTACCCTATGACAATTATATGAACAATTGTTTGTATACATGTAACTGTTTTGATAAAGCATAATATAATAAAGTGCTATACGTTTTTGTTTTATTATGTATTCTTTCATTTTGCAAATCGATGCTTATAGAGAAACTATGCAAAACGCTTCTTTAAAACATAATTATTTAACTTATATATTATCGTTTAATGACATATTTCGGAATGAAAACTAGCTAAAATACAAAATAAGTACCATTTTCATTCACGTTAGTAAACATACATCATTAACTATTCGTGGCGAAACCGATACCACTATCGTTGACTGGTTTTCGACGAGAATCAATTTGCGCTGATACCGCGTTTACGCACAGTGTAACCATTATTATTGAATATTTACTAAATTAAAACAAGACCGTCACGGTACAAAACGGTACCAATTGCCTTACAAAAAATGAAATACGGCTTCGTTGGGTTGCTCGTGGGTAATAGTAGTCAAGAGCGCTCCGAACTGAGCTGAACCAAGGATTTTTGAAAGCTCTATTTCACTTTCGAATCCAAAAAATCATTGATATACCAACGTTTTGGTTTGGGGAAAAACAATACCGTACTGTACAGTGAGAAATATAACGGAACTCAGATGCCCAGGGACCAGACATCCGCGACGTGCACGCTCAGATGCCCAGGGACCAGACATCCGTGACGTGCACGCTCAGATGCCCAGGGATCAGACATCCGCGACGTGCAAGCTCAGATGCCCAGGGACCAGACATCCGCGACGTGCACGTCTCACACCAAAATTAATTTTCCATAGGGTCCCATTGTTATGTTTTTGTTCGTGGCATAGAGATAAAAAAAGATTTTGCAACATGTGTTTATGCTTAAATTCTTCATTGATCCAATATCTGCATGTTATTAACTTTTAACAAATATTTACCAGATTGAACTTTTTTTAATTTCATGTTTGCGTGACACCTATCAAAATTTAGACAAAAATACAACCCCGTGGAGATTAGACCCATGATGTGTAAAATGAGGCAGAATTAGCTAGAAATCTTATATCAACATGCATTTTTCTGTGATCTCTTCCTAAAATGCTGTAGATTTAGAACCTGGTAAAGATAAATCAATGTATCCTGTAAAATGTAGAAAAGCGAACTAGTTTTGCTTATCTACCTCCTTCATCTGTAGGGCACGAGTATTCAAGGGAGATAATAGTGGTGTGAGTCCTTAAGGTGATTTTTTTTATAATAATCACCTCAATAATAATTGAAAATGTATAAAAATCAATTACATGCCGAAAAGTGTTAAAATTTTGATTCCAGATTTATTGCTTTTCAAATTATTCAAGTTTTAGTGACCCAGGGTATTAGTCGAAATTCCGGCCGAGTACCTTTAATATTTTGAAAATCTACAGAAGTGATAAGGATTTTGCATTTTCCTGGTCATTTTTGCTCAGCTATGTCTGAAACTTTCAAATATACATGAAAAGGCATCTCTACATCTGAAATTAGCATAAAAATGATCTTTAAGAAATGATTATTGAGAAAAATGTTGAAAATAATAAACTCAAACCAAGGGTTACCCGTCAAAATTTTGATTTTCCAGGAAAAGTATCAAAGTAGTGTCGCCGCCTCATTATGGGGGGTGTTGAATTTAAAACAAGATTCGTGGTTCTCTGTATATCTGAATATATATTTATAACAATGTATGAGTCTAATGCATGATAACGATGACATGAATAAAATTAATAAAGACAATGCCTGAATGAAATAACAATGATGAATGGAAATAGCATCTCAATTAATATAATCACAAGTAAAGTATTGTATAGAAAATGCATTCAGACATAACAGGCTGAATGTACAAGAAAGTTCTAATTGAAAATAACAAAGGATCGCCATCTTGGAATTGAACTGTACATGAAAATTGACGAATTCTTATAAACTAAATAGCTCTTAAAATAACCATTTCCAGAGAAAAGTAATTAACACAATGATGGAAACATGTCTCATAAACAAACATATTACTAACCTGAATATATATACTACCTTTTACAAGATAAATATAAAGATTGCAAAATGGCAATAGCTTCTGTCCTTTCTCTACTAACTGAGATGTTCAACTGCGCGCATGATTTTCCCGCCAGGTTAGTTGTGTCAAAGGTTAAATTTACTCACCTGTGAAATATTACTGAAGTTTAAAGGTGGTCATCCTAATTTGAAATGTCTAACGTAAGGTAAAGAGAAAGTAGATTGAAAGATGAAATGAGTGATGAAAGAGATGATGAACTGATTAAATGTTTAAAACACAAACACGATGGTGAGATATACAGGTTCTTAATACCTGTATATGTCATCCTGTGACATCCTCCCTCTCTACAGAGAAATGTCGTCCTCGACATTTGAAAAAAAATGAAATGATAAACTTTTCCTTAAGTTTGCCATTTTAATTGCTACCATTCCTCCTCCACTTTAGAGAAATGTCGCCCTCGACATTGCCACATAAAATAAAAATAAATGGAATTTACCATCTTTATATATACTTACACCATACTAGAAATATGTCTAGTATAAGTACGACTACTTACCATATGATACATATATCTTTCAGAGATATATAGTTACATTTATATGTTGCATACTAATACGTTATTTACATGTAGTAACTGTACCGCACATATATAGCACCTCGTATCTAACACGGTCCTTATTATATTGTATTACTTTTACGTCACACATTATGACTAAACACAATATAAAAACAGTAAGCACATTATGAAATATATTTATTATTTATACAATCAATTACACAACAATCAAATACAATATATTTCACTGTTATACTGTATGCTTCCGCTGTGTCCTCCCGTAGCTGTCTCAACCTATAGCTATAGTGAAACTTTCTAAAGCTATCTGTAATTAAAATAAACATGTTAAAGCACGCATCTTCAATAATACACTACAATTCCACCAATTATACTTAGTCTTTGAGAGACTATTAACTAAGTACTGAGAAAAAATACTGTAAAGTTGCAACAGCTGTCAATCCTTTTAGCTAGTTGACCTATAAGTCGTCCTCCACCATGTCGTTTTCTGTCTCCGCTGTGGTATGACATACTTCTTGGCATCCGTTTTCCTATCTTGATGTTGACTTGTCTTCCCTATAACTTTTTGCATACCAACAACCTTCCTTCCTTTGTCTACAATGTCACATGTTCCTGTATCTATATCTGTGGGCTGCTTTAGTCGGAGTACCCTGGGTTTCTCCTGCACATGTTTCGCCTTGGCCGTGCTTCTAGCTCTCCTCACAGTTTCTACAACTTTTCTTAACTTCTCTACTGGGAATGACTGTACCTTCCGAGTTTCTCTCTTTACAGATGTCAATGTCTTTGACACGTCTCATGTATCTACTCTTGTAGGACGCTGTATAGACTGCCTAAGAGTGTGTCTGTCTGATGCCTTACTATAATGATTGTCGCTGGTACAGTTAGTGTCAACCTTGTTATTGGTATCCTTTGTCTCTGCTGTCAGATCTATGACACTTGCTTCAGTACCATCCTCATCCTCTGAACTACCATCAGACACTTCCGTGGTTTCATCTTTGTCTTCCGGTTGTGTAGCTTGCTCTGCAGGTGTTTCATCCTGACCTGTAATACAAAGGAAGGGAAGTAATAAATTTCTATGTAGTACCCGTGACGGTTGACTACTAAACTCCTTCTTCACTTTGTACACCGGCAGATCTTCACACTGTTCCTCTACTATGTAAGGTTCATTGTCCCACTTGTCAGTCAACTTGTTCTTCCCCTTAAGCCCAACATTCCTGACTAGGACTCTATCTCCTGGCTCGATCTTCGCCTCCCTGACTTTCAAGTCATAGGTCGTCTTGTTTCGTTTAGCAGCCACACTTGCTTCTTGTGATGCAATCTTGTATGCAAACTGGATTCTCTTCCGTAGTCCTTCTACGTAATTTGAAGTAGTCTTAGGCTCCTCCATGCTGTGGTTGATGCCAAGAAATGCATCTACAGCCATTTTACGATGTCTTCCAAACATAAGGTAAAACGGAGAAAATCCGGTGCTCTCATGTCGTGTGCAGTTATATGCATGAACAACTTCAGGCACGTACGACTTCCAGTCAGCCTTCTTCGCCTCATCAAGTGTTCCCAGCATACCTAGCAATGTCTGGTTAAAACGTTCTACAATCCCATTACCCATAGGTAATTACCAGTCCAAGAGTAGTATCACTTGAAGGAGTACATAAAGGGAATACCAATCGTGTGCCAGTCCGAGTTTGTAATTTGACTGTAAAGCCAATACTCATCACACCTAAGATGAACTTGTGTGAACTACAAGCGGCTAAGGTAGTACGGCATTGGATACCAGAGGATACACCGACAGTGAAGAAGCAGAATGCAGAAGACACAGTAGAGACACTGCAAGAACTAGGAGTGAAGCTAGAAGATACAGATCTTGATGAAGACCAGAAGAAGACTGTTACCGATAGTTGGGTCAATGGACACACATATTTTCTAAAGGGTTAACAGATCTAGGTTGTACAGATCTTTATGAACATAAGATAGAGCTCACTGACGAAACACCATTCAAGGAACCATACCGACGAATACCACCAGCCATGTTCAATGAAGCTAGAGAACATGTGAAGGAAATGTTAGATGCTGGTGCCATCAAAGAAAGCAACAGTCCGTTTTCGTCCAACGTGGTTCTGGTGCGGAAGAATGACAACTCTCTGCGGTTTTGCATCGACTTTAGAAAGCTGAATGCTCGAACCGTACGAGATACATATTCAATCCCCAGAATTGACGAGAGTATAGACACACTTAAAGGGGCCAAGTATTTCAGCAAGCTGGACCTTCGAAGTGGATACTGGCAGGTTCCACTAAGAGAACAGGATAAACGGAAGACTGCTTTCTCTCTCGGACCACTTGGGTTCTTTGAGTGTGAACGCATGGCCTTCGGTTTGACAAACGCTCCAGCTAAGTTTCAAAGGTTGATGGAGAAGACGATGGGAGAGCTACATTTGAGAGAATGTCTCATATAACTGGACGACATTATCATCTTTTCCCGCACGTTTGAGGAACACTTGCAGCGCCGTGGGAATGTTTTTCAGAGATTAGAAGACCACAACCTCAAGCTCAAGGGTTCCAAATGTGAGTTTTTTAAGAGAGAAGAACTCTATCTCGGACATGTCGTTTCGGAGGAGGGAGTAAGAACGGATCCTGGAACGATCAGTGCCATTAGGAACTGGCAAGCTCCTAAGTCCGTCAAGGAAGTTAGGCAATTCCTGGGATTTACAGGTTACTATCGGCGGTTCATCAAAGATTATGCTAGGATTGCCAGACCACTTAATGATCTCCTTGTAGGACATCCGACACAGAAGAAGAACCGATTTAAGAGGAAGAAGACACCGTGGAAATGGGGACAGAAGGAGGAAGAAGCATTTATTACTTTGAAGGATATGTTATCATCACCGCCTGTATTGGGATACGCCGACTATTCCCAACCATTTCTAGTCTGTACTGATGCTTCTGGCGAGGGTCTTGGCGCAATTTTATACCAGAAACAGGACGGACAGAAAAAAGTCATCACCTATGCTAGTCGAGGGTTGCGACCGTCTGAAAAGAATTATCCCGCCCACAAGCTAGAGTTTCTTGCTCTCAAGTGGTGTGTTACAGACAAGTTTCACGACTAGTTGTATGGTACATCTTTTGAAGTCAGAACGGACAATAACCCGATGACATATGTTCTGCAGAAGGCCAAATTAGATGCGACAGGTCAAGGTTGGTTAGCTTCTCTGGCGGCCTTCAACTTCACATTGAAATACAAGAAGGGAAAGGAGAACGTTGATGCAGACACATTATCGCGTTTGCCACAGCCAGTTGTTAAAGCCATCTGCAGCACACTTCAAACAACCAACCACATTGAATGTGTTGCCATTAATGAAGATAGTCTTCCTGTAGAATTACAAGATGCCACACAGGAAACATCATCATTGTCTGCTGTTGACTGGAGATAAGAACAGGATGCAGATGATGACTTATACTCAAGACGATATTTAGGACTGGACACAAGCCTACCAGGCGGCTTTCTTCTAAGGAGAGCAGTGTAGTCCAGAAGTATTTGCGCCATTGGGACAACTTTAATATAAGGGACGACGTTCTGTACAAGAATTGGAAGACACCGATCTTGGAATTTGAACAACTTGTATTGCCCTTTAATGGAATAGAGGTCGTTCTTAAGTTGCTGCACAATGAGAGTGGACATCAAGGTCGTGACAGAACCACAAGTATTGTCAAGGAGCGTTTCATCTGGCCTAACATGGACAATGACATTGCCAGATGGGTTCAAAACTGCGAACGCTGCATCTGCAGAAAGACAAAGGAGTCCCGTGCCAGCCCACTTGTCAGTATAACATCAACTCAACCCATGGATATTGTCTGTATCGATTTTCTGTCTTTAGAACCATCAAAGGGAGGCATTGAAAATGTTCTAGTCCTGTGACATTTGGCGCCCAACGTGGGACCGTGACTGAGTAAACTTCGAGAAAAATTCACATGATTCTCTGTACCTATGGAAATTCGAGAACGAATTTCAGTCTGTAGGGGGAGTGTGTCACGGTTATGGATATCTAACAGGTAGATTGATTTTGCATTGTCCGGCCGGCTAACTCAGTCGGTAGAGCATCGGAACGGTAGTCCGAAGGTCCCGGGTTCGAGCCCCGGTCTGGCTGCAAATTTGTCTAACCCTGTGACAGTAGTCTGTCTTCATTGATATGTGGGTTTGTTTTACAAGCCAATAGCTGTAAAATAAAGCTAAAATTATGCTTATACCTGTATTGGTTTTGAAAAAATAGTTAATGTTTAGTTAAACATGGTATCAAGTAAAATTTCAGCTATTTCCTGCAATATGAAGATAACTTGAAGTAACTATACATACACAGACGGGATTTCTGAATAACCGTGTTAACTGTGTCCTAACATGTCTGAAACGTTCACAGATACACAAACAATGCTTAGAGGTGAAGGATGTAAGATACCCGTTCTGCAGCTCTAAAGCGCAAGGGCTTAGAGATGAATAATGGAAATTCCCATTCTGAAGCTCTAAATTGCAAGGCATTAGAGATGAATGAAGAAAGATACCTGTTCTGCAGCTCTAAAGTGCAATGCCTTAGCATTAAAGGATGAAAGATACCCGTTCTGCAGCTCTAAAGCGCAATACCCTAGAGATGACGGATGAAAATCTGCAGCTCTTTCTTAACGTCTCACACCACAATTAATTTTCCATAGGGTCCCATTGTAATGTTTTTGTTCGTGGCATAGAGATAAAAAAGATTTTGCAACATGTATTTATGCTTAAATTCTTCATTGATCCAATATCTGCATGTTATTAACTTTTAACAAATATTTACCAGATTGAACCTATCAAGATTTAAACAAAAATACAACCCCGTGGAGATTAGACCCATGATGTGTAAAATGAGGCAGAATTAGCTAGAAATCTTATATCAACATGCATTTTTCTGTGATCTCTTCCTAAAATGCTGTAGATTTAGAACCTGGTAAAGATAAATCAATGTATCTTGTAAAATGTAGAAAAGCGAACTAGTTTTTTTTATCTACCTCCTTCATATGTAGGGCACGAGTATTCAAAGGAGATAATAGTGGTGTGAGTCCTGCACGCTCAGATGTCCAGGGACCAGACATGCATGACTCATCACCAATATTTATATCACTAATGGAGTTTTCTGTTGGCCTTTAGTATTAAGCAATATATTGAGCGGTATCAGAGAACGAGAATTATCACAGCTCAGTTATAGCATAGGACCTATATGAATATAGATGCATGGTTAAGATGAAATATGTGTTAACAGTTAACTAATAAGTAAAATTTAACTCATTAATTCACTAGTGTTAACTATTATTTTCATTTATATAAAATATATCTATCATAATTACACCTAAATGTAAATTATATTATTTAAGTTGTCATATTTGGTACATTTTATTCTGTTTACATCCTATATTATGGAACGCCATGACTGTCTTGTGATGTTGCCGATTAATATATGCAGTGCATTTCCCTTTATATGTGGTAGACTTTTCATGATATGCAGTGCATTTTTAATTATATTTGGTAACTAAAAATATTTATATGTGGTAGAAAAGTAATTATATGCAGTAGATTAATCATTAAATGCGATAGATAAGTCATTGTATGTAGTAGATATACGTGGTGGATACGTCTTTATATTCGGTCAATCGCATTATATTCGGTACAAACGGCTTTTTCTTACGACATGCATTGCTTTTTCTACCATATGCTGTATTTTTTTCAATATGATGATCAATCTCTACCCAGAGTACACTCATTCCTCATTTGACTCTGTCAACGTCAAAGGAAGTAGGGCGAACGGTTAAGTCACGTAATTATTCAAAAAGTTATGACGATGTTTATAATAAATCCTTTTGCGTGATCTGCAAAGATAAAATATAGACCTATATTAAATAATTTCAAAAAAAGAATTATGAGTTAATTTTGTTTAGTAATTTTCTGCTATCGAGCTTCGGTTTGAAATGTTTACATATGCGTATCGCTTGAGGAGAACTAAGTACGTATTAGTTTTGTAGTAAAATAGTCCCGATTAAAACTAAATTGTTTTCGTGCATTATTCCAAATCTTGCAACATCTAATCTGAAGATATTCTGAAAATTATATTTACACAAGAAATAAATAAGTTTTAGACAAACAAATTCCAATTTAACAGGTTTTACCAAAATCTTGTAATTTAGTATATGTGAGTGCAAGGAACGATAGCTCTGCGTGGAGATTGTATGATGATGAGATGAAGCGGAACACTCTTTTTTTAAGATGTTGCGATTTTATCGGAAATCTAACAACAGGGAGTGTGATTTTAACGGCGCCGTCTAGTCTAACTTGCCAATCATCTTCTGTAATGCCGTCTGCAAAACTAAAATATTCACGGGAAAAATTGGTTAACACAATTTAATTAGGAATGGACGATCCCCAAATCCTGATTTCAGGATTAATCCTGAATTTTATCAACCCTGCAACAAATTCTCGGCAGGCGGGTTCAATACCTGGTATTTTAAATGTAATGTGTCATCCTTCCTCTCTGTAATGTGTCACCCTTTCTCTCTGCAAGGTGTCACCATTCCCCCTCTGTAATGTGTCACCCTTCCTCTGTAATGTATCACCCTTCCCCTTTATAATGTGTCACCCTTCCATTCTGTAATGTGTCACATTTTCTCTCTGTAATGAGTCACCCTTCCCCTCTGTAATGTGTCAGCTTTCTCTCTTTAATGTGTAACCCTTCCCGACTGTAATGTGTCACCCTTCCCCTCTGTAATGTGTCACCCTTTCTTTCTTTATTGGGTCAACCTTTCCCTCTGTAATGTGTCACCCTTTCTCTTTGTAATGAGTCACCCTTCCTCTGTTATGTGTCACCCTTCCTCCCTATTAGGCAAAAAGAAGGTTGTTTTGGCTAAAGCATTGAAAAACAAGAGGTCCGAGAGGGCCTGTGGACGCTCTACTTGCTAAAGATGAAGTTTATGTATAAGGGGCCATAACTCTTTAAAAAATCATTCAAGCAAGATGATATAATATGCAACTAGGCTTGGTATTGAGGATCCCTGCCAAGTTTTGTTGAAATCCGGCGAGAGGTTCAGGAGAACTAGTCTGCACACAGTTAGTGTATAAAACCTGTAATCCAGGGTCATAACTCTGCCAAAATCATTCAACCAGAACACGGCAATAACAGGTGCAACTAGGCTTGGTACTGATCATCCCCGCTAAGATTTGTTGAAATCCGGCAAGGAGTTCATAAGAGACTAATCTGAACAAAGCGTGTGTATTAAAACATTTAAAGGGCCCTAACTCTGTCAAAATCATTCAATCGGAATATGGCGATGATATGCACAACTAGGCTTGATACTGATCATCCTTGTCAACTTTCGTTGAAATCCGGCCAGAGAACTAGCCCGGAAAACGAGTTTGTATCAAACAACTTTAAAGGGTCATGACTCCGCCAAAAATATGTAAACCGGAACACGACGATGATATGCACAACTAGGCTGATAGTAACAATCTGGTAAAGTTTGGTAAAGATCGATGAAAAATGAAGGCCAAACGTCTTAACGAGGCAAAATATATAGCATATTTCAGAAAATCAAGGGCCATAACTCCGGTGTAAATGGTCCGATCAGGCTGGTTTTTGAACTTGTCCGAGCTTTCATTTATATTAACCAGCTGGTAATGCTTGGTAAAGAGCGGATAAAAAGTGAAGGCCCTATCGTCTTACGAGGTAAAATATAGCATTCTTAACTAACTCAAGGGCCATAACTCTGCTTTTACTAGTCCGATCTGGCTGGTTTTCGAACTTGGCCAAGCTTTTATTGATATTAACAATCTGTTAAAGTTTGGTAAAGATCGGATGAAAAATGAAGGCTCTATCGCCTTATCTAGGTAAAAGTTAGCGGACGGACGACAGACGACGGACGACCCGCAATCTCATAAGCTCTGCTGGCCCTTGATTATTAAACCACACTCCTGTTAGACTTCCGATAAAATCGCAACATCTTAAAAAGCGAGTGTTCCGATTGATATCATCATAATGAAGAAAAAAAGCATATAATAGAAAAAGCACTGCATATCATAAGAAATGCACCACATATAAAGCCGTTTGTACCGAATATAATGCAATTGAAACCACCGAATATAAAGACGTATACACCACGTATATTAAAATATGTACCACATATAAAGTCAACAGAAGCATTGCATATAAATACAAACCTACTTCATATAAAGTTCAAAGGACCTCACATATTAGATAAACTACTGCATATAATAATAAATGCACTACATATAATGATAACTGGACTACATATAATGGTTTATCTACTACATACAATGACTTATCTATCGCATATAATGATTAATCTACTGCATATAATTACTTTTCTACCACATATAAATATTTATTTACCACATATAATTAAAAATGCACTGCATATCATGAAAGATCTACCACATATAAAGGGAAATGCACTGCATATATTAATCGGCAACATCATAAGACAGTCATGGAGTTCTGTACTCTATTAATTTCGTTACAGTAAGCTAACGAAGTCATCACTACTTTCGGTATTCTCCGGAACACGCACCGGCTATTTCCGTTATGTTCTGGAATCAATCGAACTCTTCGCCAATTTCCGTACTCGGTCCCGAGTGACGGAATTCCCCAATCGGAACTCTTCGCCAATTTCCGTACTCGGGAATAGTGGTACGTAAAATATTGAGTACGAACTGTATCTTAATACAAATAAAACTTGTAGACTATTTAAAACAATGATTATAATCAAAATTATGGCCACAAAATAATTCCCCCTTTCCTGTAAAAACACGCCTAAAATTCCCCCACCTAAGGGTCGCAGTCCCCTAAAACAGATCGACGGCCCTGGGTTATATAAAATGTGTAACCTGTTGCTATAAATACTAAAATAATTTCCTCTGCTTTAACAAGGGCTTGCAACCTTCTACTTGATACGTATCATACGATGTATCTGTAGGCAGCATTAAAAAAAATTAGTGACTGCCCCGTTCATTTGTTTTGTACAATTTTAAACAGAATTAATTTGTGTGCATAATAGTAAATATAAACCATCACGTCTCTTTCAGCATAAATCCACGTATATAAATGATGTCACGGTCGTCTTTCAGCGTAAATCCACGTATATAAATGACGTCACCGTCTCTTTCAGCTTAAATCCATGTAATAAATGACGTCACCGTCTCTTTCAGCGTAAATCCACGTATATAAATGACGTCACCGTTTCTTTCAGCGTAAATCAACATATAAATGATGTCACCGTCTCTTCCAGTGTGAATCCACATATAGTAACTTCACTGTTAATTTCAGGATGAATTTGCATATAATAACTTCACTGTTTAATATTTCCAGGGTAAATTTGCCGCATATATATATATTAACTCTCAGTGTTAATTTCCGGGTAAAAATTTGCATATATAGTAACTTCAGTGTTAATTTCAGGTGAATTCAGGGACTTCTCTGTTAATTTCAGGATAAATTTGCATATATAGTAACTTCACTTATCAATTTTAGAAAAAATAGTCAATAGAAAGAATAAAAATAAAATATAAGAACGATTTTAAATGCATGGGTTGACATTAATTACTGTAAACAGTATCAAAGATAGAATTATGAAATGAATGTTTTACTGCATTTTTTCTCAATTAAAAAAAAAACACGCTTGCGACGGTATGTGTTATGTTCCTAAACTATATAAAAAAATCCACATATATAAATGACGTTGCTGATCCTTCAGTGTAAATCCACATAACAACGTCACTGTCGCTTTCAGCGTAAATCCGCATGTTTAGAATCTTCAGTCAATTTCCGGATAAATCCATACGTATAAATAATTTCACTGTCTCTTTTTGTGTAAATCCCACTAAATAAACAATTTCAACATCCCTTTTAGTATCAAGTCGCAGTGATAAACCATGTCACTGTCTCTTTCAGCGTAATTCCGTCTGTACAAATGATTTCACCGTCACTGACTTTCAGTGTTACTCTACACATATTATTAATAACTTAAATGTCACTTTCTAGATTAATCCACATGTATAAATAACTTCTAATTTTTATTTTCTGTTTTAAATCTATGTATTTAAATATATCAATATAACGTAAAGACCCGTTTAAGTAATTTTCACAGACATATTCTAACTATCTGGGTTCTATTAATTACGGGTGGGGGTGTTCCTGGTGGTGTTCCTTGTTGTTCCAGGCAGTGTTCCCTTTATTGCGAGTTTCTTTTTCCCATATCCCCGTGCCACTAAAGGAAGTCTCCACTCCTCAAATGACGACTCTACCAGGGGTGTCATTAAGAGGTGGGAGGCGGGGATTTCTCCCTGCTACTTTGACTGTTCTACCTGGCTACTATAAATACTTTTACTAGTATTTTATACAAGTATCAATACAAATACCCTGCTATTCTGCTCTGGGTGTCGCTTACTTAAAAAGGTAATGACACCCCTGCTCTACCGTGCCCTGTATATATTGGTGGGGCGTATGATCAGATCATTGATACCATGATCATGATGCCCATGGGCCATGGCATGTGCTCGCACTTTATTTAGTTTTAGATGAAGAAGAGGTGAAACTCTTATAAATTAAGAAGCGCCCACGTTTGACGGGAATCACCATATTGTTTACCTTAGTATGAATACATTATTATATCAGGAATCTCTATGAATACTCCCTGATAAAACAAATAAATATGTATCGCATTTTCGGAACTTGCCAGCAGTCGCCATTTTGTTTATCTTATAATTGAAGAGGTCGCTACTGCAGAGTTGTCGTTTCTTGAAAATAGTTCAATATGGCCTCGAGTACTCTCCGAGTCGGATTCCCGAGTGACGGAATCCGACGAGGCAGTTCCGATTGGGAATTCCCGAGTGACGGAATCCGACGAGGCAGTTCCGATTGGTTTTGGAATGTGCGATACGGATTTTACCCGAAACCTAAAAGTAACCGTCAACTACAACAACAACCAAGATGGAAGCGCCCAACGAAAATGCGCAAAAAGTATCGATAGATTATGAGCAACTGTCATATTTGCTTACAACTACGCCACACGTTGAGGCATTAATTTTATCGAATTTAAATGCAAGGGATTTAAATAGATCTGCATCGTAAGTACTTGAGTTAAATTATTGAAGCTACGTTACATACATTTAAAAGAAACAGTTACCGTTTTCTGAACCTTTCGGCCCCTAGACTGTTCGAACATTTGGATTTTCGACCATAAACTAGTTACTGGTATGCAAGTAGTAGCCGAACATCAGTAGTAGCCGAATTTCCGTAAACAAACGACGTTCGTAGCTCTTCCATAAGAGAATATCAATTTTATTTAATAAAAAGATACGTTTTTCATCATCAGAAAAATCGTCGTACAGTGCTTTGGGGTGTATAGAATCATTGGTAGTAAAGAATCAGTTCCTGTTTAAAATCAATTTTCTCAGCTCATATACTTTAGATTATTTTAAAACTTTCCAGGCTTGAAGATATATCATATAAGCATACATTTATTCAACGGTGAAATTATTCGGGACATTTTTCCACGTAAAATATATCACTACGTGCAACACCTCTCAGAAAAAATGATTCTATACTACCTGAATGAAGCGTGTTTTTGAAACGAAAAATTCATACTGTCACAATAAACTCAGAAATAAATATTTGCTGTTTTAACAAATGTTAGGGACAAAAGTCATATGCAATCATCAGTTACGGTAACTTGTTGAATTTTGGCACTTTTAAGGATAAAATGAAATTATGTAAATATTGGTGCAAAAACGCCTATTAAAAAATCACAACTAAAAAGGTAAATCTAAATCAGAAATTAAATAAACATTTTCCTTTCATTTTAAAATGAGACGTTTAACGCAAGTGGTTCTATACCCCCCCCCCCCCCCCACCCCACCCCACCACACACACACACACACACACACCCCACACCCCAAAAGCACTGTATACGAAAAAGTAAATATATACCGAAATATAAATGATTTCTTCTCAGCACTCATTTCTGCGCAAATTTGCGCGTGGGGAAGTCGCGCGCTAACCACGCATGCGCAGTTATGTCTTTTTAATTGCTCCCCAATATTAAAACAATGCTTCCCCATGACAACACGAGCAGACGATAATAAATTAAAACTCTAATTTATATATATAACCCTGTTTATATAACAAGTAGGCATAAACAATATTGGAAAAATACAATACTGCAGTAAAATTATATCGATCGGATCAAATCTGTTTATACTGTTTCCAATTGGCGTAATCCCTGACGTAATGGAGACATCTCTTGTTAATATATTTAGGTCATAAATGGGATGAGTTGTCTTTCTTACAGAATGGGGCGTCCAATAGGGATAATGACAATAAATGTCTCCGTTTTTTTTAGCAATTCGGCTACTACTTCTGTACTGCTGTCAATCAACGGTTATTGGTTACCCTTTTGAGGGCCCCTATGAACAGCGCGTGCGCGAGCTTGTAATCGGATGTTGTCATTTTTAACAATGAAGTGAACTTAACTTTACTCTGTAAGTTGTTTTTGTTTGAATAATATCAAATAACAACAAACAGTACAATAAACACTATTTTCTGTTCGGCTACTACTTGCATACCAGTAGGACCCCATCACAGACCTAAAGAAGTACAGGGGAAACTTAAATAATATTTTCACAATTCATGAACCCTTGTACAAATGGTGAGCCTATACTGGTATGCAAGTAGTAGCCGAACAGCAGTAGTATCCGAGTTTCCGTAAACAAACGACGTTCGTAGGTCTTCAATAGAAAATATCAATTTAATTTAATAAAAAGATACATTTTTCATCATCAGAAGAATCGTCGTATACGAAAAAGTAAATATGTAACGAAATATAAATGATTTTCATAGCACTCATTTCCGCGCAAATGTGCGCGTGGGGAAGTCGCGCGCTAACCACGCATTCGCAGGTATGTGTTTTTAATTGCTCTCCAGTAGTGGACATTTCCAATTGACGTAATCCCTGACGTAATGGAGACATCTCTTGTTAATATATTCAGGTCATAAATGGGATGAGTTGTCTTTCTTACGGAATGGGGCGTCCAATAGGGATAATGACCATAAATGTATCCGTTTTTTTTTAGCAATTCAGCTACTTCTTCTGTACTGCTGTCAATCAACGGTTATTGGTTACCCTTTTGAGGGCCCCTATTAACAGCGTGTGCGTGAGCTTGTAATCGGATGTTGTCATTTTTAACAACGAAGTGAACTTAGCTTTACTCTGTAAGTTGTTTTTGTTCGAATATTGTCAAATAACAACAAACAGTACAACAAACACTATTTTCTGTTCGGCTACTACTTGCATACCAGTACCAGTTGAGCACTCCCATGCCTTGTTTGAATTTTCCAGACCCAATTTAACTACTGGATTCCTATGATATTTAGGGTTCTATGGTATCATGGTAGTATCCAATCTATAAAACAGTATGCATCTCGGCTAAAATATGATAATTATTGTACAGATGTGATGACTTTAGGTACAAATAATTGAAAAAGAAAAGTATATTTATCATAAATAAAAGGATATTTCAAAATAATGCAAACATGTTGATAATTTCCTTATTTATCACCCCTAGTCTTCATAAATGAGGTTTCCATAAATGCAGTTTCCATTACTTTGAACATTATAAAATTCATCAATTTTTAGTCTGATGAGTCTGTTGTACATTATTGTTTCTAGAAATGGTCACTCATTGAATCTTATACCAGTTACTAACAAATACAGGATACACAATATGTGCATACCTTGATACCATAGAACTTTTAAAATAATAAGCTCAGTGAGGGTACCCTTCTTTTCAAATCTAAATCTGACATATTTACGCAAAATTATTACATTTTATATCATGACAATTTAGTAGAAGGGTCACAGAAAGCATTTGAGTTTCCTTTTTCTTTAAATATTGTTTACAGCTTATTTTTTTCATCAAAACATTTAAGTACCGTGATACCATAGAACACCATGCTAACTAAAAACTAAATAACTTATACCAGCAGTGAAACATACATTTTTAATGATAAACAAAATACTTTACTTTTTTGAATAAATTTAAAATAAAAGCAAATTACTGTACAGAGCTGTAGATAATTTTTGACTGCAACGAATATTTACTCATCAGATTCAAAATGAATGAGTAAATGGAAATCGTTCAGAGTAAACACTTGCTTTAAATAGTTCATGCTTTCAAAATGATGTGAATTAATACATTTTAAAAGAAACGACTATTCTGATTAAATGGCAGTTAAGTAAAAACAAAAGGAACACTGTATGACCTTAATATTAGACACATGCTTGTGACAGTTTTCACATTGTAAATATGGAATAAACTGTTCCACATGACAAAATGTACAAATATAATACTCATGATTTTTAAAAGTCATGAGATTTTGTAGTAAGTGGATGAGTAATGATACTCACAATTTTAAAAAACTGAGGTGTTTTGGGAAAAAGTATGAGTAAAATACTCAAAAACTCAGCTTATCTACAGCTCTGAAATTTACATAAGCCTGTTTTTAATGCTAGAACATTTCAATGCTAAAGTCTGCTCCATCAAAAATCAAGATATTTTTTAGAAGTTCTTTTTAAAAATGGTTTTAATTTGATGGATAAATCTATAAAATTAGAACACCCTCTAAATTTTATTTCAAAATTCCTATTTCAGAGTCTGCAAAGCTTGGTCCAAAATTGTGACCAATTTAAAGAAACGACGGAAAACAAGAGCATGGGCATGTTTTACAGGTTCCAGAGGTGACGAGCTGATTGAACGACAGATCAGAGAATTCATACAGGTTTATACATAAACATGCTTTGTTGAACAAGGGATCATTGTTTCCCTATCACACTGCCTACCATTTTAAAATGACATTGCACTAACTCTCTTAAATTATCAACTCCCACAACTGCTTCACCCATCCGGTAATATTAATCTCCAATAAGAACACAAAAAAAATGAGGTTCATATTAGGTTAATTTCAAATAATCATCTTAATCTCTGGGAGCTCGACTTGTGAGGAAGTGTCGATTCTTACGGATGGCGGGAGGTTTACAGTATTGGTTCTACCCAGAAAAAGTGGATGGTCTGCCTCCACTATAAAAACAAATTGACCGTCATGACGCATACATGTATATAACCTTACATGTGTTGAAACGAAGTAAAACACAATACAAACAAATCATTTTTCCCCCTGTTTTCTAGTCATTACCATTCCCTATTTCAACCCCATATGACATTATATAAATATTGCATCCCAATGAGGGTGACAGTGGATATTGTCAACCTGAGGAAAATAATGTCAACCTCGTCTTCGCCTCGGTTGACATTATTTTTCCGAAGGTTGACAATATCCATTGTAACCCTCACTGGGATGCAATATTTATTTTATTATACCAAATAAATGTTTTGATTAAAATTTAAATATACGAGGGGGAAAAATCGCAATTTTATTTTTTATTTTTAATTTATATTTTTATGCCAGTTTTGATTAAAAGTAACAAATCTGCCCGCCGCATTTTTTTTTAATTGTCATTTGGTAAACCAAGCGACTTACGATTGACATAACGTCAACTGTATTTTAATAAACGTCCACCGATTTCCAATTGCAAAAGCGTGTCGTTATTGGAAAAACCCAAAACCTATTTTTATACTTCCCGTGACGTCACAATCGTGTAACAGTAAAAATTGCTTCACGCTAAGAGTATGGGCAATTTATACAGGAGTGTAAACGTGAGGTATAATAAAAGCTGTTATTAGGGACTTTTTCATTCAAACAGTCATTTCTATTCATTTCCCTTTGAGGTGGCTGTCCCATATTCCCAGTATGACATTACTTGTGTTGAATTTCATTTATTCCAGAATGTGTACACAGAACCAAAGGTGGTGTTTATGTTTTGTAACACTGTATTGCTCCAGGCATCAGCTAGTTTTGACAAGTTAATCCGATCTTTACTACCAAGAAAATGTCAACTTATTGCAATTGGTGATGTTGGTATCATTGGTAAGTGTATGTTAAATTGCAAATGAATGACCTTAATTACATTTCTATGGGTGAAAGATTGGGATTTCTCAGTGAAAGAATATTCATAATCGCTAAATATTAATAACTAACTCCAAACACAAAAATAACTAACTGTAACATTAAGTTATGACGCCAAAAAAGTGTTGCTGACGTCACTGTCATCCGCCAAAAACATTCAATAAAGCCAATAATTCCTGTTAAAATCATGTATAAACTGATTTAAAATGTAATAAATAGATTATTTAACTGCTGTGTTCGATTATAAGGAAATCCTTCACTCGATGGTAGGAGTGTTTTGTAAAACAACATGTCTACCATCTCATGAAGGATTTCCCTATAATCGATCCCAGCAGTTAAATAATCTCTATTAATTCATATAACCATGTTTATTAAACTTAAATCAAGAATTCTGAGCCTAACAATGGCCATATACTCAGTACAAGCTCCTTCCTTCTAAAACAAAAAGGCCAGGATGACATGTAAACGCTCAACTAACACAGGTCTTATAAAAATGGATGAAATTAGGTATGTATTTTGTCAATCTGATGCGAAATAATAAAGTATAATATGCGTTATTATAGCTACATCAATGAAGAATATCTTTTCTATTTCTTTGATGTCAGTTGACATAAAAGTATCCATTTTTTGTCCAAAAATGGTTACCCTTAACTAATGGGGAAACTGTGAAGTGTACATAAATATTCATGACTTGTAACACACCATCTATTGGGCAACGACAACAAATTGCCCTCAGATTGGGTCTATTGGCCTTCAGCCAGTGTTTCGGCCAATGCTAAAAATTAACCCAGCTCAAAAATATTCACAGTGCCTAAACTAACTGTATTTTCAGGAACGAGTAGCAATTTGGAAATAATTGAACTACAAGATGAAAGTACTTACGGTGTTACATTTCTTTGTCTCCCAAAATATGATGGCATTAAGTTCTTTTCCTATATTACTGACATTGGAAGGGAGGCTGAAACATTTGTTGCTCCACCAGGCCTTGAGGATGAGATCTGGATGGATCATGAAGAACGCATGGAAATGAGACATCATCGCCTCATGGACATCAATAGAATGTGGATAGATATCCCTGAGTATATACCATGTGCGGCTGTCTTGACATTCATCAATGAGACCATGGTGCCATATCTGGCTGTCGCCAACCTGGTGAAGAAGTATCCCGACTCGGTAATTGCTGGAGGATATGTGGCTGAGCTGATGCTGAATGATCCCGAGTAGGTTATCTGTATGAGTGCATTGACGCGTGTGTGTGTGTGTAAACGCATGAGTAGTATGTCTGTGTTTATGTGTTTGTAGCACAAAGGTTATAGTCAGGGTTCTCCAAGAGCACTTATACGATGGCGGGCCGCCACACTATCGGCACATATTGCTATGCAAAACAAGCGCCGCCACGTAAAAAACGTCAAGCGCCACTTTAAAAAAAAGTAAAGAAAATAAATAAAACCTAATAAATTTAGCAAACTTGATGTAGAACACAAAGGGCTTTTATGCGAAATTCAAATGGGCCTGTGCAATTGTATGAATTGACGCAACAAACACGATAACGTAACCTGAATCTAGACCGATTTGGTACTCTGTGGTTACATGAAGTTAAGTAATATCCCGCAGACACTTGTCATTCAGTCTTCAACACTAAAACAAGCACCTCAATCTCATCGTATAGTAGAGGTAGCTCTCGTCCAACATTCGGGTGTCGCTGCCAAAATGGCATAAAAAAAACAACGCAAAATAACTGATTTGCACCGCCACCCTATAATATCTTGACTTGGAGAACCCTGATAGTCCCTCATTCTATTAATGCTCAATATGAGTGTGGTCTGTGCATGTGGAGTATTAATTGTATGGGGGGACCTCGGGTTGATTGTTTGAGTGGACCTCTGGTTGATTGTATGAGTGGACCTCTGGTTGACTGTTTGAGTGGACCTCTGGTTGATTGTATGAGGGGACCTCTGGTTGATTGTTTGAGGGGACCTCTGGTTAATTGTATGAGGGGACCTCTGGTTCATTGTATGAGAGAACCTCTGTTTGATTGTATGAGGGGACCTCTGGTTCACTGTATGAGGGGACCTCTGGTTCATTGTATGAGGGGACCTCTGGCTCATTGTATGAGAGAACCACTGTTTGACTGTATGAGGGAGCCTCTGTTTAATTGTATGAGGGGACCTGTGGTTGATTGTATGAGGAGACCTCTGGTTCATTGTATGAGGGGACCTCTGGTTCATTGTATGCGGGAACCTTTGGTTGATTGTGTGAGGGGAACTCTGGTTGTATGAGGGGCCTCTGTATGATGGGATCTTTGGTTGTATTAGGGGACCTCTGGTTGTATGAGTGGACCTCTGTCTGATTGTATGAGGGGACCTTTGGTGTATTCTATGATGGGATGTATGGTTGTATGAGGGGACGTCTGTTTGATTGTATGAGTGGCCCAAATTTACCACTCTACACACACCCCCCCCCCCCCCCCACCCCCCACTCACTGTAATCCCTTCATCAAAATGTTCATTTGAGACATAATAAAAAAATTGACCCCCTGTTACCCTCAACCAACAACCCACCCCTTCCAACCCCAACCCCAGGGAAGATGTCCATGTTTTAAATAATAAATCATTGACATGCTGTGTATCTCTTTCATAGACGACTATTATACCAATTAATGTGCAAAGGTATGAAAAAATGAGACCGTAATTGAATTATAAGTGTATTTGATGCCCCTTCCTCCCGGCCCCACCAATGAAGTAGGAGGAAACAAAAGTATACAGTGTAATCCTATCATCATAATGTTTCATTTCAGTCATAACTCCCCCCACCCAGTACATACAAGATATGTTTATCTTTCATAGGAGATTACATACACTAAAGTTATGTAAAACAAATATAGAAAAATGACAGTGTAATTGAATTTTTAGTGTATTTGGCCTATTCATCCACCTGAGAGACCCTGGGTGCGGAGCCATCATCATAACGTTTCATTTGAGACATAATTACAAAAATATATATATATCCCCACCGCCACCCTAGGCCCCATGTGCAGACGTCCAAGTTTGCGAAATACTAAAATTGTTCGATAATTATGTTCTGTATCTTTCATAGCTGATTATGTATACCCCCACCCACCGAGGGCCCCTGGGCTCAGAGCCAAAAATAATGTTACAACAAAATAGTAAAAATTGCACACAAAATAAAATCATGCTATAACTTGAAAACTATAAAAGATATTGTAATAAAACTTGGTACATAGGTAGAGGAGCATATGGAGATTTGCACAGAACCTTATTTTGGTGATACATGTATGGCCAAAATTGTGGTAGTCATGAACAGAATCAGTCCTTAGTTATACAGCTGGATAAGGGAGCTTAATGCGTCTATCTTTATTCTCAGTAAATATTCGATAGTTACTTCCCTTTAAAAATCAAACATCTGACCTGTAGGGGACATCATGTATTGATGGCAATACTGGAGTATCTTGTTTAATCTGATCTTTGCCAAACTTTACCAGATTGTTAACATCAATGAAAGCTTGGACAAGTTCGAAAACCAGCCAGATCGGACCCGTAAAAGCAGAGTTTGCCTTTGATTTAGTTAAAAAATGCTTTATTTTGCCTCCCTAAGATGATAGGGCCTTCATTTTTAATCTGAACTTTAAACACACTTTACCAGATTGTTAATATCAATGAAAGCTTGGACAAGTTCGAAAACCAGCCCGATAAGATCAGTAACAGCAGGATTGTTGTCCTTGATTTAGTTAAAAGTTCTATATTTTGCCTCGCTAAGATTGATAGGGCCTTCGTTTTCATCCAACCTTTACCAAACTTTACCAGGTTGTTAATATTGTTAATATCAATGAAAGCTCCGACAAGTTTGAATACCAGCCAGATCAGACTATTTACAGCGATTTAGTTAAAAATGCTATATTTTGCCTCGTTAAGACGATTGGTCCTTCATTTTTTCATCCGATCTTTACCAAACTTTACCAGATTGTTAATATCAATAAAAGCTCAGACACGTTTAAAAACCATGCATATCGGACCAATAACAGCGGAGTTATGGACCTTGAGTTTTTTTTTAAACTGCTATATTTTGCCTCCTTAAGGCAATAGAGCCTTCATTTTGCATCTGATCTTTACCAAAGTTAACCAGATTGTTAATATCAATGGCATCTCAGGCAAGTTCGAAAACCAGCCAGATTGGACCAGTAACATTGGAGTTATGGCCCTTGATTTAAAAATGCTATATTTTGCCTTGTTCAGATGATAGGGACTTCGTTTGTCATCTGATCTTTACCAAACTCTTCCAGATTACTAATACCAATGAAAGCTCTGACAATTTTTTGGAAACCAGCAAAATCGGACCAGTAACACCGGAGTTATGGCCCTTGGTTTAGTTAAAAATGCTATATTTTACATCTGATCTTTACCACACTTTGCTAGAATGTTGATATCTATGAAAGCTCGGACAAGGTCGAAAACCATATCTGCCATTCCTGAAAATATTTTCTTCATATTTTGTATAAATAATACATATGACCCAAGGTGATGCAACAAGGTCTCGGATTTTGGCTCCGCATACTGGGACCCCCTGAGGGGTAACAGTTTTAAAATCACCAAAAATGCATATCTTGTCCACATATTCTAATTATGTATGGTCATTAAAGGACTCGAGGCACTACAGATGTATAATGTGTTTTGTCCTCTTGCGTATAGGGGCCCCTTTAAAGGGGTACAACTTTGGACACTTGCAGTAATTTACTATAATGGAGTTTCGGCCATGTGATGCTAACTCCTTCTATACCCTTTGAGATTTCAAGTTCATGTGTGGTGTACTTCTTTGATAAGGATGTTTAGATGCGCAATACATTTTTGTATTTTGGCTCCATTTGTTGTAGGTATAAAAAATGCATAGCTTGTCCAAATGCTAATATATTTGTGGATTCGAGGTACAACATGTATTAAATAGGTTCCTTGACTTTGCTCTAGTTTATATTTAATTTTTTGCAGTTCAGAAAGCATGGACAAATAATAAAAAAAACACTAAATACTTTGATATTGCCATATCTGACATATCTTACAAACCGTCCCACCCAACCCCACCACCTACACTCAATCCCACACCCAAATACACCATGCAGCCAGTAGAGCGATACAGGCCCTTTTTTTGTTAATAAGTTCAGCCAAGTTTCTACAACACATCTTCACTTGCATATTATCCAATGGCTTGCTTTGATATTAGAAGAGTTGTTACATATTAACAACTTAAATGCATGTTTTTTAGATTTATTAAAATTAGGTCAGCACGACATCCAAGATGGCCACCATTACCATATATGGTGGAAACCTTAAAAAATCTTCTTCTTCAGATTTCAGTTACCTGTCCAACCTTACCATTTCTGTGTGACCATGACCTTCAGGTTTCATGTCATAATCATGATTTCATGGCCAGAAGAGCTAAAAGCAATATTTGATTTTTATTTCAGGGAAGAATACTCTGACACAATAAGAAGATGCATAGCACTATGTGGAAGAAATGTGAGGGTGGCCTCCGTTGTTCTTAGTTCAGAAGTTGCTACTAAAGCTGAAATCGAGGAAAGACTGAAATCACTAAAAGACCATAATCTGTCTGAACAAAACAGTTTTGCTTTTATGTTTGCTTCTGAGAGGCGGGGTGTACACTACTATAATGATGAACAAAACTTTGAATCTTCGCTCTTCCAGAAACAATTTCCAGTAACGCCATTGTTCGGATTCTTTGGTTCGTTGGGAAGTGAAATAGGCTTTGATTTTGTTAGCAGAAATGTTAAAAAGGAAGAGAACAAGAAGCAAAAAACTGATTTAAATGAAAGTGTCCGGGCAGAAAAGAAAAGAGAACAGAAGCAAAAGCTAGCACAAGTGACGCATGGTTATTCTACAGTTTTTGTGCTGGTGTCTATTACTTAAAAGGAATAATAAGTAAAGGATTTTTAGCCAGATTGCGAAGTTAATCCAGGCTTATAATTTTCCGTCTGTCTGGCCGTCGATCTGTCGACGCGTTTTGACGCTTTGGTTAGATTTTTTTGTTTTTCCCAATTTCTTAAAAACTAATTGTCCAAAAGCTTTGAAACTGGCACACTTGTTCATTATCACAACACAGTGTTATATGACAAGAACCATAACTCTGTCTTGTATTTTACATGAATTATCTCCCTTTCCTTTTATACATAGATTTTTCAGTTGAAATGCTTTTAAACTTGGCATACATATTTATCATCGTTACACAATCGTATGTGGAAAGCACCATAACTCTGTCATGCAATTTATTATCCCCCTTTTCCACTTAAGATTTTTTGGTTAAAATGTTGAATATACAGTCCTTTACCAAAAACCAATTGACAGAAAACTTCGAAACTAATGGCATACCTGTTCATCATTATTACACAATCGTAAGTGACAAGCACCATTACTCTGTCAAACTTTTGAATGTAGAGACAGTACTAGAGTCATATTCCAAAAACATATTGATAATAACTTTGAAACGTGGCATACATGTTCATCATCAGTGTTACAAGCACCATAACTCATGCCTTTTTACCTAATATCTCCACCTTTTCATCTTAGATTTATGTGGCTTTTCATTTTTAGCTCTACTGATATATAGAGTTATATAATGAAAACTTGTAGCGACTATTCCTCCAAAACTACTTGACGAATTTTCATGGAACTTCACAGTAATGCTTCCCCGTGTGGTTGCCGGGTTGGAATACAACCACTGCAAACACACCGTCACATGCAGGGGGGTAGGACCCCCCCCCCCCCCCCCCCATTCATATTCATTTTGTCATTTTTTGTTTCAGGTGCCATCTCGCTCACATCACTAAGAGCAGTGGCAGAAAAACAATAAACGTGGCTCCAGCGTAAATGGAGTTTTTACGATAGAATTTGCAGCAACTCTGCAGTTCAGGGTGAGAAGGTTCTAGGCCCATTTTCCATATTTTATCTCGATGTACATGGAAGATGAGCCTGGCATGTTCATGCCTGTTAGGCGCCATATAACCTGTAATGTGTTGGTGCGCCTTAAAACACCAATTCAATTCAATTCACAGTAATGCTGATCTAGCTATCAAAAACCTATCAGTAGAGCTTCAAGGTCATTGACCTCTTATAGATTTGTTTGTGGTAAAAATTATCAATTTGCAGTCTGGCGTTGGCACTACTATTGGTGCTTCTCGTTAGCTTATGCCATTGTCGTCCGTCCGTTTGAATTATCAAAAATTGCTATATTTTGTCTTGTCAACACTCTAGCGCCTCCATTTTGCATCCTACCTTTACCAAACTTTGCCAGATTGTTCATATTGACGAAAGCTTGGTTAAGTGCAAAAATCAGCCAGATCGGACTAGTAACACCGACGTTTTGGCCCTTGAATTATTGAAAAATGTGTTAACTTTCTGATGTCAACACTCTAGCATCTACTTTTTTCATCAGATCTTTACCAAACTGTATAGATTGTTATAATAGGGCATCAGTTTGCCGTATTTCAGCAAAACTTTGCATGGATGATCAGTACTAAGCCTACTAGATGTGCATATCTTCACCTTGTTCCAGTTGATTAATTTTTGGCAGAGTTACGGCCCTTTAAAGGTTTTAAAACACATAATTTGTATGGACTAGTTCTGCTGAACCCCTGGCCAGATTTCAGTGAAACTTGGCAAGAATGATCAGTATCAAGCTTAGTTGTGCATATCATCACCATGTTCCGGTTGGTTGATTTTTGACTGAGTTATGGCCCTTTCAAGGTTTTACTGCACATAATTTGTATGGACTAGTTCTGCTGAACCCCTGGCCAGATTTCAATGAAACTTGGCAAGGATGATCAGTATCAGGCCTAGTTGTGCGTATCATCACCATGTTCCGGTTGGATAATTTTTGGCGGAGTTATGGCCTTTTCAAGGTTTTACTGCACATACATTGTCCGCACTAGTTCTCCTGAACCCCAGGGCGGATTTCAGCGAAACTTTGCAGGGATGATCAGTACTAAGCCTAGTTGTGCATGGCATCACCGTGTTCCGGTTGAAAGATTTTTGGCTCTTATTATTGCTCTTTAAACGTTTTACTACACAACGTTGTCGGGACTAGTTCTCCTGAACCCCTGGCCAGAAGAGAAACATTGCAGGGATGATAAGTACCAAGCCTAGTTATACATATCATCACAGTGTTCTGGTTGAAATATCTTTGACGGAGTTATGGCCCTTTAAATGTTTTAATACACAAACTTTGTCCTTACTAGTTCTGCTGAATCCCTGGCCGGATTTCAACAAAACTTAGCAAGGATGATCAGTATCAAGCATAGTTGTACGTATGGCTGAATGATTTTTGGCAGTTTAAAGGTTTTAATACACAATCATTGTCCAGACTAGTCTCTTCTGAACTCCTGGACGGAAATATTTCAAGGATGATTAGTATCAAGCCTTGTTGTGCATATCGTCGCTGTTTTCCGATTGAATGATTTTTTTAAAGAAGTTATGTCCCTTTAAAGGTTTTAATACACTAACTTTTTTTAAGAAGTTATGTCCCTTTAAAGGTTTTAATACACTAACTTTGTACAGACTTAAGTTCTCCTGAACCTCTGGCTGGATTGCAAGAATGATCAGTTGCTCATCATTGCCATATGCCGGTTTAATGATTTTTGATGGGGTTATGGCTCTTTAAAACGTTTTAATACTCAAACTTTGTCTGGACTAGTTCTCTGTGGTTCCGTGAGCCCCATTTGCAGATCCCGTTGGATGGGTAGACAGAGGGGTAGAACTCCCCCAAATTCATGTTCATTTTATCATTTTTTGTTCATGCTCATTAAAGGTCTTCATCATGACCCCTGCATTGTTTCAGGTGCCATCTCGCTCAAATCACTAGAGCAGTGGCAGAAAAACTATAAACCTGGCTCCAGCATAAATGGAGTGTCTACAATAGAATTTGCAGCAACTCTGCAGTTCTGCAGGTGAAAAGGTTCTAGGCCCATTCTACATATTTTATCTCGATGTACATGGAGGGATGAGCCTGGCATGTTCATTCCTGTTAGGCACCATATAACCTTTTATGTGTTGGTGCGCCTTAAAACCCCAATTCATTTCAGTTCCAATTCAGTTCTCCTCAACCACCATTCGGCTTTCAACGAAACTTAGCTGCGTATATCATTGTCTTTGTCCAGTTGAATGATTTGTGGTAGAGTTATGGCCCTTTAAAGCTGTTAATACATCAGCTTTGTCACGACTATTTCTGATCCCCTGCCTGGATTTCCATGAAACTTGGTAGGGATGACCATTACCAAGCCTAGTTGCACATATCTTCGTCATGTTCCAGTTGAATGATTTTGGCGGATTTATGGCCCTTTCACATGTAGGGGAGACATCTGTTTTTACTAAAAACAACCACAGTTGTAATTTAGTATGGTTATTTAGGGACTCGAGGCACAACAATTATATAAAATGGGATATGACCGCCTACATAAAGGGGCTGCTCTACACAGGCAGTCAAAACCTATTTTGTACAATTGTGCCTCGAGTCCCTAAATAACCATACCAAATTAGAACTAGGGCCTCTTGTTTAAATTGTTAGCATAGGTCAAGGGTTTAAGTTTCTGTTGTAGGTGTTTTTTTGTTGTTTTGCAGTGTTTTAACGATAGGAATTTTATCACGACAACCTTTGGTTTAGGAGCCGTTTTAGCCAGTAGAGCGTCCACAGGCCCTCTTGGGCCTCTTGTTTTTAGCTCAACTGGCCCTTGATTTTTAGCTCAACTGATCAGAGATCAGCAGAGGTTATACCGTGGTGCGGCGTCCGGCGTCCGTCTGTCCACCCGTAAACTTTTATTTGTAGCGACTACTTCTCTGAAACTACTGGATGGATATTCATGAAACTTTACAGAAATGTTGCCCATGAAGTCTAGTTGATCCTAGCAAAAATTGATGTTGATGTAAAATCCAAGATGGCCGCCAAAGCTAAAAATAGATTTTTAAAATACAAGTTTGTAGCGACTACTTCTTGAAAACTATAAATGTTATTGATATGGGACTTTTTTAAAATGATCAGCATGACATGATGTTGGTCCTTGTCAAAAATCGTTTTGATTTGACGTTAAACATGGCTGCCAGTGGCCATCTTTGTTTACATAGAGTTATATAGTTAAAACTTGTAGCGACTACTCCTCTGAAACTACTTTTCAGATTTTCATGAAACTTTAGGGGAATGTTGCTCTTGATGTCTAATTGATCCTAGCAAAATTTCAGATCGGCCAGAAATTCAAGATGGCCGCCACAGTTAAAAATAGATTTTTTAAAAATAAGTTTGTAGCGACTACTTCTTGAAAACTATAAGTGATATTGATATGGGACTTTTTCTAAAATTATCAGCATGACATGATGTTGATCCGAGTCGAACATTATTTTGATTCGACTTTAAACATGGCTGCCATTGGCCATCTTTTTTTATACATAAAGTTATATAGTAAACACTTGTAGCGTCTACTCCTCTAAAAATGCTTGATGAATGTTCATGAATCTTCACAGGAATGTTGCTCTTGATGTCTAGTTGATCCTAGAAAAATTTCAGACTGGCCGGAAATTCAAAATGGCCGCCACGACTAAAAATAGATTTAAAATAAATAAATTTGTAGCGACTACTTAATGAAAACTGTAAGTGATATTGATATGGGACATTTTCTATTGATGCGACTTTAAACATGGCCGCTAGTGGTCATCTTTGTTTACATAGATTTATATAGTAAAAACTTGTAGAGACTACTCCTCTGAAACTACTTGACAAATTTTTATGAAACTTCACATGAATGTTGCTCTTGATGTCTAATTGATCCCAGAATTTGTTTAGGTCGGCCGGAAATTCAAGATGGCCACCATGGCTATAAACAGATTTTTAAAAAAAAAAAGGTTTGTAGCGACTACTTCTTGAAAACTGAAATTTCAACTTCACAGGAATGTTGCTCTTGATATCTAGTTAATCCTAGCACAATTTCAGGTCGGCTGGAAATTCAAGATGGCCACCACGGCTAAACATAGATATTTAAAAACAAGTTTGTAGCGACTACTTCTTGAAAACTGTAAGTGATATTGATATGGGACTTTTTCTGAAATGATCAGCATCACAAGATGTTGATCCTTGTTGAAAATTATTTTGATTCGACATTAAACAAAAAACTACTTGACATATTTTTATTAAACTTCACATGAATGCTGACCTAGCTATTAAAATCTATCAGTAGAGCTTCAAGGTCATTGATCTCTAGTTTAATATGCTGTGTTTAATATAGGCAATCCGTCCGTCTGTAATGGCTACCTTTCCTAAATGACACGAGTATTTTCAGTAGGTGCAGCAAGGTCTCGGATTTTGAATGGATTTGATTCTAAGTGTGTATGGTCATTTAGGGACTCGAAGCACAACATATACAAAATGGGGTTTGTCCTTATGCATATAGTGGCCCCTCTACAAAAGTACAATTTGGGGAGTTGCAGTAAGTTACTATAACAGAGTTTCGGCATTGTGACTGGCCTTGTGAAAACTCATTCTATACCTATTGTGATCAAGTTCATGCGCGGTGTATATGTTAGTTAGGATGTGTAGATGTGTCTCGTGTTTTCGCTCTGCCCACTGGAGCCTCTGCAGGACACTGACTAACTCCTTCTATACCTTTTGAGATTTCAAGTTCATGTATGATTTTTAGCTCTACTGATCGGAGATCAGCAGAGCTTATGCCGTGGTGCGGCATCCGTCGTCTGTCTGTCCGTAAACTTTTATTTATGGCGACAACTCCTCTGAAACTACTGAATGGATATTCATGAAACTTTACAGAAATGTTGCCCATAAAGTCTAGTTGATCCTAGCAAAAATTCATGTTGATGTGACATCCAAGATGGCCGCCAAAGCTAAAAATAGAGTTTTAAAATACAAGTTTGTAGCGACTACTTCTTGAAAACTATAAGTGATATTGATATGGGACTTTTTCTAAAATTATCAGCATGACATGATGTTGATCCTTGTCAAAAATCGTTTTGATTCAACGTTAAACATGGCTACCAGCGGCCATCTTTGTTTACATAGAGTTATATAGTAAAAACTTGTAGCGACTACTCCTCTGAAACTACTTGGCAGATTGTCATGAAACTTTACAGGAATGTTGCTCTTGATGTCTAATTGATCCTAGTAAAATTTCAGATCAGCCAGAAATTCAAGATGGCCGTCACAGCTAAAAATAGATTTTTAAAAAAAAAGTTTGTAGCGACTACTTCTTGAAAACTATATGTGATATTGATATGGGACTTTTTCTAAAATGATCAGTATGACATGATGTTGGTCCTTGTCGAAAATCGTTTTGATTCGACGTTAAATATGGCTGCCAGCGGCCATCTTTGTTTACATAGAGTTATATTATGAAAACTTGTAGCGACTACTCCTCTGAAACTACTTGATGGATTTTCATGAAACTTCACAGGAATGTTGCTCTTAATGTCTAATTGATCCTAGCAAAATTTCAGGTCGGCCGGAAATTCAAGATGGCCGCCACGGTTAAAAATAGATTTTCCAAAAACAAATCTGTAGCGACTACTTCCTGAAATCAAAATCAATCAGTAGAGCTTCAAGGTCATTGACCTCTTGTTTACTTAGTTAGGATTTGTAGATACGCAATAATGGTTTGGATTTTGGATTCACTCACTGGTGCCCACTAGGGGATAATCAGGTCAAAAGTCACAAAAAATGCATATAAGCTTATCCAAATGTTTTAAATTTGGTATGGTCGTTTATGGTTTCGAGGCACAACATATATAAAAGGGTTTTACCTCCGGTATAAAGCGGCCCCACTACAGGGGTACAACTTTGGGGAACTTGCAGTAATTTACTTTTACAGAGCTTCCGCATCTATACCCTTTGAGATATCAAGTTCATATGTGGTGTGATGTCAAGATGCCTAATAAGTTTCATATTTTGGCTAAATCCAAATGGGGGGCCCCAGGTGATAATCCGGTTTAAAAAAAATAAAATTGCATATCTTGTCCAAATGTGAATGCATTTGATTCTAATTTGTTATGGCGACTCAAGGCATTATATATATGAAACGGGTTTTGTCCTCCTGCTTAAAGGGGTCCTCTACAGTGGTGCAACTTGGGGAGCTTGCAGTTACTTACTATTACAGAGTTTAGGCCTTATGACACTAACTCCTTCTATACACTTTGAGATTTCTTAGGATGTGTAGATGCGCAATACTGTCTCGATTTTGGCTTCACCCATTAGGGTCCCCTAAGGGGTAATCAGGTCAAAGGTTATCTTGTCCAGGTGTGAATGGTAATGATCAAAATTTGGTATGGTGTTTTATGGTTTCGAAGCACAAAATATGCCTTGAAGATGGTTCTGTGGTTCAAAATAGGGTTCATAAGGTTGGACCCCCGTGTGGTTCCCGGGCAAATAATAGGGCCACAGCAGATGCCGTTAGAGTGGTAGGCAGAGGTGTGGTAGAACCCCTGCCGCCCCCATCCCCAAATTCATGTTCATTTTATCATTTTTCATGCTCATTAAAGGTCTTCATCATGACCCCTGCATTATTTCAGGTGCCATCTCGCTCAACTCACTCGAGCAGTGGCAGAAAAACAATAAATATGGCTCCAGTGTAAATGGAGTGTCGTGTAAGAAGGTTCTAGGTCCATTCTACACATTTTATCTTGATGTAAATGAGTTACGCATGTTTATTCCTGTTAGGCGCCATATAACCTTTAATGTGTCGGTGCGCCTTCAACCCCAATTCAGTTCAATTCAATTCTCATCCTTACTCCTAAGGGCATTGGTTTCTGCAAGAATTTTATGCTTTTCAGATAACAGACTCCGACTCTTACTAATCTACAAATATATCTCTGATATTTCTCGAAGCTGCTTTCTTTTTATCAGCTTCCTTTGATTCAGGAATGTTATAAATAATGACTACATTTTCTATCCTCGCGCTCACGATATGCTTCAGTCGCCTTATCTACCGAAATTGCAATTTTTTCTTCAATACTTGTTTCGAACTCCTTTACCTTTGATTCGAACTCATCGAGTTGCATCTTCTGATTTTGAATGATTGAACCAAACTCACTTGTTACACTGTCCTGTTTTAATGGGATGACAGTAGGGTAAGTGTGAGGTTTGGTGCACCATAGATCCGGTTTAAACCCCCAGTGGCCTTTGTTGCCACTTACCGTTCCAAGGCGATAGCCCTATTGTCAACCCTTTTGTGTTTGTGATGTCGTTTGCATTTTTTATTACTTTTGCCTTCTCGTTTGTCTGTTTGCGGGTTTGTTTTTGTGTTTTGTGGTTGACTGTCAACCTTGAATGCTGCTTTCCCTGTCCGATATTTTTATCCTTCTTTAGTTAGTACTCTTGTACATCCATTACAGTTAAAAGGGAGGTTTGGTGTTGGCTCCTGTTTCAGCAACTTGTACAGTTGCACCGAAATATTGCTGCAATCTAAGCAAAACCAGTATTGGCAAACATTACATTGGCATCACTTGATCGTCGTTGTCGTTGTCGTCTGCGTCCCCTGGTTAAAATTTGTATGTAAGCTTGTATCTCCTAAGCCACATTACATAATAGATTGAAACTTCACACATGTATTCCACATCATTAGGTGACACCACAGAGTCAGGTGATATAACTCTTACTTTTATTTTGACAGAATTATGGCCCTTTTCATACTTAGAAAACTTGGTTAAAGTTTGTATGTAAACTTGGTTAAAGTTTGCATGTAAGCTTGTATCTCCCAAACCACATTACATATTACATAATGGATTAAACTTCACACATGTATTCAGCATCATTAGTTGACACCACAGAGTCAGGTGATATAACTCTTGCTTTTATTTTGACAGAATTATGGCCCCTTTCATACTTAGAAAAAGGGGCTGGCGTGGCGCAGTCGGTAGCACGGCGGATTTGTAACCGGAGGCCCCGGGTTCAATCCTCCGTGGTGCCACTGAGTTCCGTCGGTGTGTTCTTGGGCAAGACACTTTACCTTAGCCTCGTCCGTCGGATGGGGACGTAAACCGGGCGGTCCCGTGTATCGGTCTATCCTCCGAGCACGTTAAAGAACCATAGGAATCTATTCGATAATAAGAGTAGGGCAGGTTCCCGGATTCCTATGTATCCTTCCCCTCTCTCTGGGGCGGCTCTAAATAACCTATACTGTGTTGATGAGCCGTTAAACAACATTCAATTCAATACTTAGAAAACTTGGTTAAAGTTTGTATGCAAGCTTGTATCTCCCAAACCACTTCACACAATGGATTGAAACTTCACACATGTATTCTGCATCATTAGATGACACCACAGAGTCAGGTGATGTAACTCCTGCTTTTATTTTGACAGAATTATTGCCCCTTTCATACTTAAAATAATTGGTTAACGTTTAAATGCAAACTTGTATCTCGCAAAGAACTTAACACATGCATTGGGCATCATAACACAACACCACGGAGCCAGGTTCTATAACTCTTGCATCTATTTAAACAAAATTATGGCCCCCTTTATACTTAAGAAATTTGGTTAAAGTTTATATGTAAATTTGTATCTCGCAAATTACTTTACATAATAGATGACAACTTCACACTTGCATTCAGCATCATTAGACAACACAACTAAGCCAGATTCTATAACTCTTGCTTTTATTTTAACAAAATTATGGCCTCTATTATTCTTTGAACATTTGGTTAAAGTTTGTATGTAATCTTACATCGGCAAAAGTACTTTACATAAAGGTCACAACCACTGATTTTCCCGTAGGCCTCCATAGTTCCCTATATCTCGTAGCCATATATGGCACCCTACATCCAAGTGCCGGAAATTCAAAATGGCGGCCACGGCTAAAAAAGATTTTAAAAAAAGGTTTATAGCACCTACCTTTTGAAAACTATATGTGATATTGATATGGGATTTTCTCTAAAATGATCAGCATGACATGCTGTTGGTCCTTTCGAAAATCATTTTGATTCGTCATTAACTATGGCTGCCAGTGGCCATCTTTGTTTACATAGAGTTATAGAGTAAACACTTGTAGCGACTACTTAACATATTTTCATGAAACTTAAGAGGAATGCTGATCTAGCTATCAAAACCTGTCAGTGGAGCCTCAAGCATAAAGGGGCCCTCAACAGGAGTACAACTTGGGGAATTTGCAATAATTTACTATTACTGAGTTTCCGTCTTGTGACGCTAACTTCTAAAGCCTTTGAGATATCAAGTTTATGTGTGGTGTATTTCTTAGTGTAGATGCGAAATATGTTTTCTTGTTTTGGCTCCATCCGCTGGGGCCCCTAGCATTTAATCCGGTAAAAAACACAAACAAATTGCATATCTTGTCCAAATGTGAACGCATTTGATTCTAATTTGGTATGATCATTAAGGGACTCAAAGGCACAACATATATAACTCGGGTTTTGTCCTCCTGCTTAAAGGGTCCCTCTGCATTGGCACAACTTACATGTTTGACTGCCATTGTGCTCATTGCAGGGCAAACGTTTTTTTCGTAAGTGCTACAACACCTTAAAAGTATCCCCATCACACCCCCACCAACCCCACCTCCACCACCACAGACTCCATACAGCCAGTATATCGATACAGTCCCCATTGAGCCTCTTGTTGTTGTTTTTTGTATCAGTGAGCATAATGTGACTTGCACACTTGTTTGTTCTGTTTTACTGGACATTATCTCCACATCTGTGGTGGAAATGTCTTTGCACAAAATACATAGATTTATATGCATGTTTCAGCTGGCTGACCTCCAAAATATATATACATACATGTGCAATGTTAACTCACACATTGTTCGAAAATAGCTACTTTTGCACATATTAGTGTATATGTTTATAAAAGGCAAATATGTTTATAAGTATTTATCGTGTTCTGCGATATCCATATTTATCCTTTCATACTCTTTTTATGCTCTGCTCATATGGCTATTCCTACACTGTACTTCGTTTGTTTCTATTTTAAATTTGTTAAAAAAAATGAGTCGAGTGTCTATTAAATTCACCATTATTATGTGTAAAAATAATTGATTGCTGCCCATTCTGGTACCAGTAGTGGCATGTAATATCATTTACATAGATCCTTGGAATAATGTTAAAATGGGTAGTAATACAAATTATTTTAAGTTTAAATTCGCACATCTGCTAGATCTGCTATGTTACAGAACAGCAGAGTCATAATCATCAGTGAATTTGTCTTGACCGTGACATCGGACTTGGACGTGAGATATAATTTAGCAGAAGGTGAAAGATTAACCCTTAACCCGCTAACCACGACTATAATAGCTTTTGCGTCCATTGTAAACCCAGACCAGCGAGTAACTCGTAGGCTGATCAGGGTTTACAATGTCTGGCTGCTGATTAGTCATTTCCCCCCCAAAACACCCATTTGTCACATAAATGGAATGGTCTTAATTCAAAGAAGGAACAGTCCATTATGTATATGTAGCGGGTTAAAGCAAGCTTATAAGCCTAGGAACCGGTAAAACCAAAAGGAACACAGGGCAGTCTTGATTTTTAGCCGGTTTGCGTTGAAAATCGAGGCTTATACATGTCGTTAGGTGATTTCTGTCTGTCCGTCTACGCGTTTTGACATTTTGGTTAATGTTTGTGGTTAAAGTTTTTGTTTTTCCTCATTTTTCACAAACGAATTGTCGAAAAGCTTTGAAACTTGGTACACATGTTCAATATCATTACACAATGTTATATGACAAGAACCATAACTCTGTATTGTATTTTACCTGAATTATCCCCCTCCCCTTTTTTTTTACTTAGAGTTTTCAGTTAAACTGTTGAATGCACAATCCGGCATTCGCGCCACTGTTGGTGCATCACTTGTTTAAAGATTGATGGCGTCCTGTTAGTTTTCTTCGTAGCTTGCATTTATTCAGTTGTTAATATTAATGATAAGAAAAGTATAAAGCAAAACAAACGAAAATCGACCGTCATATATAACCTTGCATGTTTTGAAAATGACGTAAAACACCATACAAACAAACAAGCATATTAATTACTGTTGATTATATTGCACCAATAATATCTGTAAACATATGGTAGAATAAGACGAAAACACGAAAAGTCAAAAATTTATTTAATTATATGCCAGCATGTTTAAAGTCAAAATGATACTGGATAAATCCAGACGCTTATTTCAATCCATGCTTGATAAACACTTAAAGATGCCGCGTGACCTTTATAATGACGTGATGTATTGGTAGATTATAATAAATATATACTGAGGGAAAACAGTTTAGCAAGTGTTTGTTGCACCCTGGAAATAATAAATATTTGGTTGTAAAATCAAGAAACTACTGCCATAGACAAAATATGTTATTAAACACACATTAATAACAGTCGAACATCTTAATGACGTAACGAATAAATTAACGTAGGGATCAAGCCCGTAACGTCCCAAAATGTCAGTATATCTTGTATACAGTATTATTTCATCTAAAAAACTTACTACGTCCCAAAATGTCAGTATATCTTGTATACAGTATTATTTCATCTAAAAAACTTACTAAACTGTTTTCCCTCAGTATATTAAAACTGCATCCATAGTTGTTCTTTTTATAATAAAACATATAAATAAACACGGCCGGATTTCAACGAAGCTTTACAGGGATGAACATTACCAAGCCTAGTTGCGCATATTGCCGACGTGTTCCGGTTGAGAGATTTTTGGCGGAGTTGTGGCCCTTTAAAGGTTTCAATACACAAACTTTGTCCGTACTACTTGGCCGGATTTCAACGAAACTTTGCAGGTGCTCGTTTGATTGGCCAACAGCTTAAAGTCGGCCAGCCACGACCCTGGTTATTGGTTTAAGCATTGTAGCCCATTAGTATGTAAGAGATATGTTTTTCATCAAAATAAAATACTAGATATGGTAACTAGGCTTCTAATTTCAGTAGTATGATGGTACTGAAATTAGAAGCCTGTTACCATTCTGTATTTTATTTTGATGAAAATATCTCATTAACATACTAATGGGTACAATGTTAAACCACTAACCAGGGTCGTGGCTGGCCGACTTTAAGCTGTTGGCCCAATCAAACGAGCACTGCAGATGTGAAGATGCTAGCAGGTAATTTGGGATCATGGTCCCCCAGATCAAAAACAATAAATAAACGTAAAATTATTGTGCATTCTAATGAGTATGGCGGACTTTTTGGGGAATAGACAGAAATCTAAAATCAGTTTTTGAACGGATTTCAAGATTTTATTGGTGAAACGTTGTTCTGAACGTTATTACAAAAAGCCTACATTTCGTAATATTTCACTCTTTACCATACTTAACAATTTCCCCCCAGATTTCAACATTCTACAAACTCTAAAATGAATTAAAACGAAGGAGAGGTTAAGTGGGGTGAAGGGTTTTGTTGTAAAATATTCCGAAATATTCCGATTTTTTCATCAAAATAAAATACAGAATGGTAACAGGCTTCTGGAAAGTTGTAGGCCCGGGACTACAGTGCCTATAAACAGCTACGCCACTGCTAATAAGTTATTATAACAGTGGACTGGGGGTATTTGTCAGACTCCTTGACATTTCGTGTTGTTAGTTTAATATTGTCACACAATTAGTGCACTATTCATACAAAAAACACTTGAACTTCGCATAGCATCAAGTGTGACTGACCTGTTATTTGTATTTTCACGTATCTTCCAAACATTTTATTGTCAGCGACAATAGTTATCAATTCTCCATTATGACTGATACCCTCGTATTTTCCAAAAGTTTTGTAGTCCCCATTTTTCTCTTCACTCACTGATACTGTAAAATCTCTCAGTGCTGACCCACAACAGTCCTCGCGATTTTTAATAACCACTCTTCCAATATATAATGTCGCATCTAAATCCACGAGCCACCATGGGTTAACTTCTCCGGATTTGGTATGTATACATGAACCACTGAACCAGTTCCCATCCATGTTGCCGTCCACAGCTGCCCCTGGCCCTGGGTTTCTACTATGCGAATAAAAGGAGCTTGCAAAAGCTGATTTTCTAAGTGCATAATTGATTGTGTGTGCTTGGTTATTCACCATTTGATTCAGCATCTGTTTCACTAGATTGAGTTCATTTCTCTGTCCTTCCGACTGTAGCACTTTCTCTTCAAGTTGTGTTATAGCATTATCCTGGGTATGTATTATTGTATTTAGTTTCTCTACTACTGTTTCTAGACTATTTGTCTTTCGTGCTAGATCTAATTTTGTTTCTTCCTGCACTAATTTTACATTTTCTTCCAAAGACTTTATACTTTCTTCCATGTAAACCATCTTATCTTGAACTAAAGCTAGGTGTTTTTGGCGTTTGGTAAAGCAACTGTCTAATTCAGTCCTCAGAGCGTTATTTAACTCTTCCTTCATTTGAGTTATAGAATCATTAAATACAACTTTCATTGTGTTGATTTC
>JAWPHD010017142.1:0-46096 GCA_037043455.1 Cyrtodaria siliqua | reverse complement strand
ACTTTATCAGATTGTTAATATCAATGAAAGATCGGACAATTTCGAAAACCATTTATATCGGACCAGTAACAGCGGAGTTATGGCCCTTGATTTAGTTCAAAATGCTATATTTTACCTCGTTAAGACGATAGGCTTCATTGTTCATCTGATCTTTACCAAACTTGATCAGATTGCTAATATCGTTGAAAGCTCGAACAAGTTTGAAAACCAGCCATATCGGACCAGTAACAGCGGAGTTATGGCCCTTGATTTAGTAAAAAATGCTATATTTTGCCTCGTTAAGACGATAGGGGCTTCATTGTTCATCTGATCTTTTCCAAACTTTATCAGATTGTTAATATCAATGAAAGCTCGGATAATTTCGAAAAACCATTCATATCGGACCAGTAACAGCGGAGTTATGGCCCTTGATTTAGTTAAAAATACTATATTTTGCCTTGTTAAGACGATAGGGCCTTCATTTTTCATCCGGTCTTTACCAAACTTTACCACATTGTTAATTTATCAATGAAAGCTCAGACAGGCTCAAAAACCATTCATATCGGACTAGTAACAGCAGAGTTATGGCCCGTGATTTAGTTAAAATGCTATATTTTGCCTCGTTAAGACAATAGGGCCTTCATTTTACATCTGATCAGGGCCTTCATTTAACATCCGATCTTTACCAAACTTTATCAGATTGTTAATGTCAATGAAAACTTGGTCAAGTTCGAAAACCAGCCAGATCTGACCAGTAACAGTGGAGTTATGGGCCTTGATTTTGTTAAAAATGCTACAATTTGCCTCGTCATACGATAGGGCCTTCATTTTGCCAAACTCTACCAGATTTTATGACTTTCTTTTTTTATATATTTTTTTCTTGATTTTTTTTTTAAATGTTTTTTTTTTGTTGAAATTTTGTTGATTTTTTTTTTTTAGCTCTATGTTGGACCAATCGGACCAGTAACAGAGGAGTTATGCTCTTGATTTAGTTAAAAATAATTAAATTTTGCCTTGTTAATACGGTAGGGCCTTCATTTTTCATCGGATCTTTACCAAACTTTACCAGATTCTTTAGTTATGGCCCTTGATTTAGTCAAAAAGCTGTTTTTTGCCCGAAACTTTCAAAAAAACGTAAATGGCAGTCACTTGCTTCATTGATGTTACAAGAGCGTCCACAGGCCCTCTTGGGCCTCTTGTTTTCTTTTTTGTTTTGTTTGTAATTATGTCTCAAATGAAACATTATGATGATGGCTCTGCACCCAGGGTCCCTCAGTCGGGTCAAAAGGTCAAATACACTAAAAATTCAATAAAATTGTCATTTTTCCATATTCTTGCACATAACTTGGTGTATGTAAACGTCTATAAAAGATAAGCAACATATTAAGTGATTTTATTATTTTATTATATCGAACTCAGACCATGGGCCCAGGGGGGAGGGGATTTGGATTTTTTTTTTTTAGAATTATGTCTCAATAGTCATGTAATAAAGAGATACACAGCATGTCAAATGATTTATTATTTAAAACTCGGACGTCTTCCCTGAGATTCGGGTTGGAGGGGATGGGTGGTGGGTGGAGGGAGATTAACGGGGTAAATTTATTTAAAAATTATTTATCAAATGAACATTTTGATGAAGGGATTACATTGTATATACTGTGGGGCTGTGTGTGTGTGGGGGAAGTGACCTGTGTGAATAAAACGTGGGTATTTTACGACGGCCGCACCGTCAAATTCTTCTAGTTTTTAATTGTAAAATGAATGCCTTATTTAAATTAGAAAGCACTCTCAGGGCTATCGGTAGGCTGTTTCAAAACCGGTATATTTTTAACATCCACTTTCCCAACCTCAGGGCAAGTGTATTTGCAAAAGGCAATTGCCCTTCGCAAAAACTCACTTGCCCCACATTTAAGTCCACTAGGTCTTATTTTTGATTGTTTAAGCAGTAGTGTAAGGCCTATTTATCAATGAAACATATTCCAAACTAAACAAATATATTTTCTAGCATTCTTTTTGGAATCGCCAAAACGGTGACATTTGAAAAAAAGAAGCATATCGCTAAGTTTTGGAAAGTTTTTTGGGAAAGATGCACATTCATATAATATATATGTTTAATTTCATACTTCATCAATGAAATACACTCAATACCTCATCAAATCGCGTTAATAAACGAGTGTTTCGAGTTTATTAAAAACTTCCGCATTTTTCTCGCAAAACGTTTTTGGGCCGCGCATTTTGTTCATGATTTACAGTTGTCGTAAAAAATGTATTTGATTATTTCTAGGTCAAATGGACTTTTGACCTAGAAATATTTCTGGGAAGAACCATGTAAAATGTTTGATATGTAATGACTATACATATGTATTGTGTGATGTTTGTGGGTTTCAGACATCAAAAATATAAAGGTTGGAGGTATGAAATAGGACCCAGTAGTGGGTATATAATCAGGGGTGACCAGAACGTCACGGAGGTCGAGTCAAAAATCATAAATACTAGACCGATCGGTCGATCAGTTTTATTGTAGTGAAGAAAAAATATCGATCTTTTCAGTTTCAAAACAAGCGCGTGTTGATAACTAGGTTAACAGACTGTATTATCGTAATGTTAACATCGAAAGTTTACTGAATTCACTTCACGTAAACCAATCTGGCAGGTGCACGTGAAATTTGGATTACTCGGATATTTATGTTTACATCATATATGAGTCGGCGTGTGAAATATTTATGTCTACACAGTTGATTTTCCTGTAAAAATGTCAAAAAACAAGGCGACTCGTCGGTCTCTCAACCAAAACGAGATATTAGATCGCTATTTTGAGGGAAAAAACATCGGGCGATGATGAGACTCGTTCAAAACAAATGGTAGGAAAACGTAAGCAACAACAAGCTGTATATGATAGAACAAAAAGGCAAAGAGGTTTACCACCACCAATTACATGTAAACCTCTGAGGTGTAGTCGAATGTAGTTCCTATAATAAAAAGTAATCCCTCCTTTTTCGATGGAAATGGGCATTATAAGTAGGGGAAACCTGCCCATTTCTATTCTATTTTGTGGTTATATGTATAAGAAGCGTATTAATAGGTTTTACTGGATCACTGATGAACATTTTCGAAATTTCGACTCTATGCTTACACTTTGTGAGCAATGAAAACAGTCGATCAATAAAAACAGCTGTACCCTTGACCTGTTTAGTAAACAAACAAGAACTTTCTTACATGTCTTGTGAACCCACGTTTTCTGGTGATTTTCAAGTGGAAAAATAGTTTTCTAAAATGAACATTACCCTGCTGCATTATCCATACTTGAGTTGAATTTGCAGCAAATCATTAATATATGACACTTTAACATTGGTGACTATGGGGAAAATAATTAGTTCTTTCATACCTATAAGAGATGCGTGCAGTAAGGCCAGACCAATATAATAACTTGGATTACGGACCCGTCGAACTTCAAAAGTCAAAAAAGTGAAAAATAAAAATAATTTATTTTTCACCCGACCCTCGAAATTTCCGAAATTTATATGAATTTATGTGCCAAAATTTTGAGGCTTGCGTGTTTTCATGGACGCTAATCTCTTGGTTTGAACGATGTCAGAACTAGGTAACACCTACTGCAGCTTAAATAACATATATGGAACTTTAAGACTTCGTGTTTTTTTTAGCCGACGGCGAAGTTTAAGTCGCCTTCAGATTAACCACTTCGCTTTTTTCCCGCCCTCAAGCGAAGTGTAACCAGTCCTTTAATTGACCTGTTGTTTATGTCTGAGGACAGGCGTAGACATCTCTGGGAAGGGATTATGCTAATTGCTTTGATCGATCACAACAGAAACTCCGCGGGGAGCATACTTTCCTACGACTATGATATCCCCCGAGGCAATTTTCGCACCTCGCCATTTTTTGTTTACACATTAGACTGTACAGGGAATACACACGCCTTATCCAATGAGATTGCGTATAACTGAACAATTGCCCAATCCTAGGTTCCGTTACAGTTAGACAAGTGCGTGTTGATAACGTGATCGAAACGAAACAACAATCTCAAATTAATTGACCTGAGGTGATTAAATGATACCACCGAATAATGATTACAATTATTTTTTCTTAATTGTTTGATAAAATGGACCTTTTGGCATTCCAAACAAACAAATGCATGAAAATGTGTTAATAATTGATGACATTTCTACTGAATTTTCGGCAATATTTTACTTCCGGAAAAGTGCGGTATCATAGTAGTTCGGATAGGTACATAAGTTTGGATGGAGGAAAAACATTTTTTTATTAAATATTGTTTTTAGCTAATACAAATTGGGAAACAAAACACATAAATTGGTCTTATAGGTCTTAATGAGGAATAAGCCTTTTAGGAAAAAGTTTGAGAATCATATTTACACCCTTCATAGAACTCCATACAAATTGATAGAAATATGAATACAGTGCTCAAAGAAAATTATTTTTAGAGACAGGCCCAGGGCTTGTTGCTTCTGAAAATGGACAGGCCCCGATTTGAAATGGACAGGCCCTGATTTGAAATGGACAGGCCCTGATTTAAAATGGAAATGTCCAATATTTTTTTCTTATTGGAAATGTGTCTTTATTCACTTTTATAGCACACATTAATTTTGTTTCGTATGTATTAATCAAGCTCAGAACCTCCTCTGACTATATTTTCCTTTTTGCTACCACTTTATGCTCCCTGGTCAACGGACTTATTTACCATTTCGTTTAAAATATGTTAGAATAGAATATTACATAGTAATTTAGGCCTATAACCAATGCAAAGGAGAGTACTAGCACTTTTGCCAAACGATAATAATCAGAGCCGACTTGGTGAAACTGGAGCTAAACTTGGAGCCAAATTTTTAATCAGGTTTTATGCGACTATCAGAGCCTCCTCTGGCTATATTTTTTCTTTTTGTCACCACTTTCTCCAAGTAAAGAATTAGGAGCCTAGACTAGAATTCATTTAAAAGTAGGATTCCAGGAACTCTTTACACCTTAAATAATGAATAGAAATATACTTTATATCTGTATTTATACATATACAGTATATATATTTTTATTTCCACCAACATATATTTGTAAAGGACAGTTTTTCTTATTTGATTATGTAAAAAAAAATAAAAAAAAATAAATAAATAATATATCCGAAATTATGTACCATCCGAACTACTATGACACCGCACTTTTACAGCCCGAACATTTCACAAACATTCAATCGAAATACCATCAATAACGTTTTTTTTCATGCATTAGTGTGTTTTTAATGACAAAAACGGTATTTCTTATCACAAAGGAAAGAAAACACAACCCTAATAGCAGAATAATGAGTTTTATGTCAACAATTGTCGACCTCAAAGTTGTGACAAACTGCCGACACGAAGCCAGGCAAATTATTCAAACTTCTTATTGTTTCATTGTGTGTATGACACATTTTAATTACTTTATTGCAAGTGTTTTCACAGTTCACAATACACATGGGAGTATTTTGTCTTGAGAAACTTGAGCTTGAGATCCAGTAAAACGGATTTTTTTGAGATTTTTTTATTTTTTTATTTTTTTATTTTTTAGACAGGCCCGACGGGCTCCTCGTCTGCAAAATGAGACAGGCCCGGAATGGATTTCGAGGAGCCCCGGGCGTCGGGCTATCCTATTTCTTGAGCACTGGAATAAATAAAGATACATGCAATATATTTATATTAATTCTTCTCTCAGTACTTCCTTCTATAGTTGGGGCGTCCGTGGCCGAGTGGTTAGAGTCTCTGACTTGCAATCACTTGCCCCTCACCGCTGTTGGTTCAATCCCTCAGGGGCCTAGGAATCTTTATGTGAGGAAGCTATCCAGCTGGCTTGCGGAACGTCGGTGGTTTTACCCAGGTGCCCGCCCGTGCACGAAAATTGCCCGGAGGGGCACCTGGGGTCTTCCTCCACCAGTGGAAGCTGGAAAGTCGCCATATAACCTTAGCTGTTGGTGCGACTATAAAATCCAATTCAATTCAATTCCTTCTATAGTTACAGTATAATAAGTAAAGAGTGCCTGTGAGTGTAAATAAAATTAATAAACACATTTAATTTGAAACAGCTAGCATGCTCTTAAATAATCAAAAGGTTATAACCAATAGGGTGTATACATGTATATCAGTTTAATAATAATTAAAAATAACCGATTGCGCGCTTAATTTAAAAGATCGTGTCTTCCTCACTTCTCCCTATTTTTTTGGTCACTTCTCTCTATTTTCTTTGGAGGGATAAGTCACTTCTCCCTAAAATCCAGGCCTAGTTTGAACCCTGCTCCATACAGTTTGCATGCGTGCGTGCTTGTGTGTGTGCGTGCATGTGTGTGTGCGTGCTTGTGTTTGTGTGTGTGCATGTGTGTGTGTGTCATAGCCTAGGGATGCGAGTGTGTTTGGGAGGGGGATGGGGTGGGGTAGATATTACATTGATCATGTATTCAGGTATTTAATAGTTGTAGTTTTACAAGTTCTAGTCTGACAGTTGAACGTACATGTATAGTTCGTGTCTTTGAAAACTAGTCTTGATTTATATTATGATGTCCTTGAAAACTAGTCTTGATTTATATTATGATGAAGGTATTGTCATAATGTTTTAATACTCCGTACAGTTTGCATACATGCGTGCGTGCGTGTGTGTGTGTGTTCAATTTTCAGCGTTCAGTTTCAAATGTACCACTCAGTTATTGCTCGATACACTGCATTTTATTCTTTTGTCTCTGTAGTAAAGTTTGTTTGGTACATCACACATGGTTTTGGTTATCTGTCCGGTGTCTTTTTCTTAGTTGAAACATGTGAAATATGCACGTGTGCCAGATTATTTTATTATTATTTTTACTATTATTATTTATTTTTTTATTATTCCTTCCTCCTAACTTCAAATTTCAGGGGAAAAATCCGTAATCCAAGTCATCAAATTGGTCTGGCCTTAGTAGTAAAACATAGGTGCTGCTTAGTAGAATGGTAAAAAATACAGGAAATAAACAATTCAATAATTCAACTCTGCCAAACTTTCAAATTTGGAATCATAAAACCATATATGGACCACTAATAAAAACATATTTCAATTAAAAAAGATGTATTTAATAAAATGGTTTTATACAGTTAGTCTACAAGTGAACAGAAGTATACACTTGTTCTGTATAACTGAAATATAGTTAAAAAAGTAGTAAACAATATTAATAGTCTATATATTAACACTGTATATAAAATCCTTTAATATTATGAAAAAGTATAAGGTCAACTTATCAGTTTGTAAGGTCGAGTGACTTTTTTCAACTGGTAGTACAGGTCAAGTAGCCCTTGAAAATATTTTACACCCCTGATAATGTAAATAGATATGTTTATGAGCGTTGCTACCAGAGCTATAGATAATTTTTGACTGCAGTGAGTATTTACTCGTCAGATTCAAAATGAATGAGTGAAGGGAATGCTTTAAATAGTTCATGCTTTCAAAATGGATGTGAATTAATACATTTTAAAAGAAACAACTGTTCTGACTAAATGGAAGTTAAATAAAATTAAAGAATCACTATGACCTTAATATTAGACACATGAATGGAGCAACCCATACACATATAATACTCATGATTTTTAAAAGTTATGAGTTTTTGTAGTAAGTTGATATGATACATTTTGAAAAACCTGAAGGTTTTTGTAAAAAAAGTACGAGTAAAATACTCAAAAACTCAGCTTATTTATAGCTCTATAATACAGACTCTACCTTTTTTGGCGATATCGGTAGAGCGTCCGCTTCACATGCAATCGTTTTTGAGTTCAGACCCGGCTGAGTGTCCTAATATATGTATATTATTTTTCACTGTAATTTTCCGGTCCGATTACAAAAGCACGATGATTGAAAAAGTTGGATTGCATTTTGTCCGTCTGTAAACTTTTTCTTGCAGCGACTACTTCTCTGAAACTACTTGGCGGATTTTCACGAAACTTCACAGGAATGTTGCTCTTGATGTCTAGTTGATCCTAGCAAAATTTCAGGTCGGCTGGAAATTCAAGATGGCCGCCACGGCTAAAAATAGGTTTTTAAAAAAAAAGTTTGTAGCGACGACTTCTTCAAAACTATAAGTGATATTGATATGGTACTTTTTCTAATATGATCAGCATGTAATGCTGTTGATCCTATTTGAAAATTATTTTGATTCAACATTAAACATGGCCGCCAGCGGCCATGTTTACATAGAGTTTATATAGTAAATATTTGTAGCGACTACTCCTTTGAAACTACTTGACGGAATTTGATGAAACTTCACAGGAATGTTGCTCTTGATGTATATTTGATCCTAGCAAAATTTCAGTTTGTCCGAAAATTTAAGTTGGCCGTCACGGCTAAAAATAAGTTGAAAAAAAAAGTTTGTAGCGACTACAAACTATAAGTGATATTGATATAGACTTTATCTAAAATGATGAGCATGACATGATGTTGGTCCTTGTCGAAAATTATTTTGATTCAACATTAAACATGGCTGCCAGTGGCCATCTTTGTTTACATAGAGTTTGTATGTAAAAATCTTTAGCGACTACTACTCTGAAACTACTTGATGGATTTTCGTGAAACTTCACAGGAATGTTGCACTTGATCTCTAGTTGATCCTATCAAATTCCTTATTACCAGAACATACTTGAAATGTTATTCTTTTCTTTTTATACCACCCCCAAAAGTGGGGGTTGGGGAGGATTATACTGGAATCTGTCCGTCCATCTGTCCGTAGATGCAATTCTTTTCCGGGCTATTTCTCAATAACTCCTTCTTAGAATTTCGCGAAACTTACTAAGAAGTATCAATCGAGTGGACATGCGCATATTATCATGACATTCCGGTTTGATAATTTTCCACTGAGTTATGGCCCTTTGTATTTCTAATATATATATATATATATAATTCTGCCTTGTGAATGTGAATCTCTTACGAGATCCCAATTTCGGAAGTTGCCGTAGCGGGTTCAAATTCTCTCCCTTTATTATATATACTGAATTCACAGTATCCCCAAGATCCGGCACCTTTTATTGTCACTGTCTCAATATAGCTGTGTGTGGTTGAACGCTTAAATGTGGCCCACTCATATGAGCTATAATTGTATGTATGTATGTGTCTATATGTTAATTGTGCCTCCAGATGAGTGTGTTACGATGTAGAGATACAGTTCATCAACGTGTGTTGCAGCTACCATTTTTAAGGAGTGAATTCACACGCTTGATTTCTGTGTATCTCGTCATAGCTAGGCGCCCTGCCGTAGTTCGTCCGAAGGTTGTCTGTCCTTGGTAGTTCACAAATATTTCTCCCTATATATATATATATATAATACAAAATCCTTGTCCGGGCTAGTTTTTAGCTCTACTGATCAGAGATCAGCAGAGCTTATGCCGTGGTGCGGCGTCCGTCGTCCGTCTGTCTGTCCGTCCGTCCGTTAACTTTTTTTTTGTAGCGACTACTCCTCTGAAACTACTGAATAGATTTTCATGAAACTTTACAGAAATATTGCCCATGAAGTCTAGTTGATCCTAGCAAAAATTCATGTAGATGTAAAATCCAAGATGGCCGCCAAATCTAAAAATAGGTTTTTAAAAAACAAGTTTGTAGCGATTACTTCTTCAAAACTATAAGTGATATTGATATGGGACTTTTTCTAAAATGATCAGCATGACATGATGTTGGTCCTTGTCAAAAATCGTTTTGATTCGACGTTAAACATGGCTGCCAGCGGCCATCTTTGTTTACATAGAGTTATATAATGAAAACTTGTAGCGACTACTCCTCTGAAACTACTTGACGGATTTTCATGAAACTTCACAGGAATGTTGCTCTTGATGTCTAATTGATCCTAGCAAAATTTCAGGTCGGCCGAAAATTCAAGATGGCCGCCACGGCTAAAAATAGATTTTTAAAAAATAAGTTTGTAGCGACTACTTCTTGAAAACTATAAGAGATATTGATATGGGACTTTTTCTAAAATGATCAGCATGACATGATGTTGGTCCTTGTCGAAAATCGTTTTGATTAGACCTTAAACATGGCTGCCAGCGGCCATCTTTGTTAACATAGAGTTATATAATGAAAACTTGTAGCGACTACTCCTCTGAAACTACTTGACGGATTTTCATGAAACTTCACAGGAATGTTGCTCTTGATGTCTTAATTGATCCTAGCAAAATTTCAGGTCGGCCGGAAATTCAAGATGGCCACCACGGCTAAAAATAGATTTTTAAAAAATAAGTTTATAGCGACTACTTCTTGAAAACTATAAGTGATATTGATATGGGACTTTTTCTAAAATTATCAGCATGACATGATGGTTATCCGAGTTGAACATTATTTTGATTCAACGTTAAACATGGCTGCCAGTGGCCATCTTTGTTTACATAGAGTTATATAATGATAACTTGTAGCGACTACTCCTCTGAAAATACTTGACCGATTTTCATGAAACTTCACACGAATGTTGCTCTTGATGTCTAATTGATCCTTGCAAAATTTCAGGTCGGCCGGAAATTCAAGATGGCCGCCATGGCTAAAAATAGATTTTCAAAATACAAGTTTGTAGCGACTACTTCTTGAAAACTATAAGTGATATTGATATGGGACTTTTTCTAAAATGATCAGCATGACATGATGGTTATTCAAGTCGAACATTATTTTGATTCGACGTTAAACATGGCTGCCAGTGGCCATGTATGTTTACATAAGAGTTATATAATGATAACTTGTAGCGACTACTTCTCTGAAACTACTTGACGGATTTTCATGAAACTTCACACGAATGTTGCTCTTGATGTCTAATTGATCTTAGCAAAATTTCAGGTCGGCCGGAAATTCAAGATGGCCACCATGGCTAAAAATAGATTTTTAAAAAATAAGTTTGTAGCGACTACTTCTTGAAAACTATAAGAGATATTGATATGGGACTTTTTCTAAAATGATCAGCATGACATGATGGTTATCCGAGTCGAACATTAATTTGATTAAATGTTAAACATGGCTGTCAGTGGCCATCTTTGTTTACATAGAGTTATATAATGAAAACTTGTAGCGACTACTCCTCTGCAACTACTTGACGGATTTTCATGAAACTTCACAGGAATGTTGCTCTTGATGTCTAATTGATCCTAGCAAAATTTCTACTTCCTGAAATGAAAATCAATCAGTAGAGCTTCAAGGTCATTGACCTCTTGTCTAAAACTCCTTGTTAGAATTTAGCAAAACTTGCTAAGAAGTATCAATATCAAGTGGAGATGTGCAAACTGTCATGACGTTCCGGTTCAATACTTTTCCACTGAGTTATTGCTCTTGTTATTTATAACGCATTTCATACTTGGTAGGGCAATAGAAAATTCTTGTCCGCGCTGTTTTTCTAAAACTTCTAGTTAGAATTTATTGAAATTTGCTTGGAAGTATCAATATCAAGTGGAGATATGCAGACTTTCATGACGTACGGGTTTCAATAATTTTCCACTGAGTTATGGCCCTTTGTATTTTTAATGCATTTTATACTTGGTAATCAAATAGAAAATTCTTGATTGGGCTATTTCTCTAAAACCCCATGTTATAATTTCGTGAAACTTGCTACAAAGCATCAATATCAAGTGGAGATGCGCATATTGTCGTGACGTTCCGGTTCGATAATTTTCCACTGAGTTATTGCTCTTTGTAATTCTAAAATATATATATAATACAAAATACTTGTCCGGGCTATTTCTCTTAAACTCCTTGTTAGAATTTATTGAAACTTTCTATGAAGTATCAATATCAAGTGGAGATGTGCATACTATCATGACGTTCCGCTTCAGTAATTTTCCACTTAGTTACGGCCCTTTGTATTTTTCATGTATTTCATACTTGGTAGTCAAATAGAAAATTCTTGTTCGGGCTTTTTCTCTATAATACATGTATATGTCTGTATCTTATAGGAACAAAGTCTTGTATGTTTACCCAGTGCTCACACTGGCCATTTTAAATTAATAGCCACACATTTTTTAGTTAAGAAAATAATAGCCAACTTCAATGCGTAAGAAAATTTGGTCAGTCGTAAGAGCCAAATTTTCAATCAGGTTTTAATAGACTATCAGGGCCTCCTCTGGCTATATTTTTCTTTTTGTCATCACTTTCTCCAAGTGAAAGAAGTAGGAGCCTAGACTAGAATTTAAAATTTAAAAGTAGGATTCCAGGAACTCCTTACACATTGATAAAACAAAGAATGATGGATTAAATAATGAATAGAAATATACTTTATGTATCTGTTATCTATATATCGTGTTTCTTTCCACTAACATGTATTTGTAAAGGACAGTTTTTCTCATTCGATTATGTAAAAAAAAAAAATCCGAAATTATGTACCATCCGAAGTACTATGACACCGCACTTTTACGGTCCGGAAATTTCAAAACATTTAGTCGAAATACCATCAATTACGAACTTTTTTCATGCATTAATGTGTTTTGAATGCCAAAAATGGTCTTTCTTATCAAAGGGGAAAGAAAACACAACCCTAATAGTAGGATAATGTAGTTTTATGTCATTAATTGTCGATCTCAAAGTTGTGACAAATTGAAACTGACGACACGAAGCCAGGCACAATATTCAAACTTCTTGTTGTTTCAATGTTTTAATTACTTTATTGCAAGTGTTTTCACAGTTCACAATACACATGGGAGTTTGCTACCTATCGGGATCATGATGGGATAGCTATTAATGCAGAGGAAAGTAGCGACTATATTCATAATAGTGCGTGCACAAATTAATTTCATCTCTTCGTAGTTTGTGTACAGAAAAACAAACAGGAAACTGTACCTACTGTTGGATGCGTAACGGATTGTCTGATTGGTCAATCGCCCGAAAGATAACAAATAACGGCATATCTGATTGGCTATTCGGTCCATTAATCACGTGATGTTTGCGTGTATCAACAATGCCGATTATCCGACAACGAAGTGCCAATTAAGGGAATTAACAACTTTTACAAGCGATAATTGATAAGCGCGTAGCGACATCACAGGGGGTGTGAACGGATTATGTAATGTTTATTGCGGTCATTTATTACTTAGGGTGTCAAACAGACCATTATACGAACAATGTATAAAAAAAAAATAAAAAAAAAAATAAATAAATAAAATAAAATAATCGCCATTTCTTGTCGACATTTCTTTAAAATAATCGACAGTATTATAAAATAATCGCAAATGGCGACCATGGCGTGTGGTAGCGTGAGCACTGTTTACCCACCCCACAACAAGTTGCCAGCGGGGGGTATTTGTCTGCATCCGGCAACAGTTCTAGTTCTGTCTGAAAAGGGCTTACACTTCGTCTTGTCTTTTATAGCAGCCATGTTCAATTGATTAATGATAGATCATCGGTCAATTTTCAGCCAATTCCCAACACTAGTTGACCTGGCCTGTTTTGAGCCAGGTATTTCATTTTCTCTAAGGCATTTGAAGGTTATTTGATGATAGTTTATAGTTATTGTATCTAGTTATATATTCAGTTTTTTTAGCTCTACTGATCAGAGATCAGCAGAGCTTATGCCGTGGTGCGGCGTCCGTCGTCCGTCTGTCCGTAAACTTTTATTTGTAGCGACTTCACAGCTGAAACTACTGGATGGATATTCATGAAACTTTACAGAAATGTTGCCCATAGAGTCTAGTTGATCCTAGCAAAAATTCATGTTGATGTGAAATCCAAGATGGCCGCCAAAGCTAAAAATAGAGTTTTAAAATACATGTTTGTAGCGACTTCTTCTTGAAAACTATAAGTGATATTGATATGGGACTTTTTCTAAAATGATCAGCATGACATGATGTTGATCCTAGTCAAAAATCGTTTTGATTCAATGTTAAACATGGCTTCCAGCGGCCATCTTTGTTTACATAGAGTTATATAGTAAAAACTTGTAGCGACTACTTCTCTGAAACAACTTGGCGGATTGTCATGAAACTTTACAGGAATGTTGCTCTTGATGTCTAATTGATCCTAGAAAAATTTCAGGTCGGCCGGAAATTCAAGATGGCCGTCACAGCTAAAAATAGATTTTTAAAAAATAAGTTTGTAGCGACTACTTCTTGAAAACTATAAGTGATATTGATATGGGACTTTTTCTAAAATGATCAGCATTACATGATGTTGATCCTAGTCAAAAATCGTTTTGATTCAACGTTTTGATTCAACGTTAAACATGGCTGCCAGCGGCCATCTTTGTTTACATAGAGTTATATAGTAAAAACTTGTAGCGACTACTCCTCTGAAACTACTTGGCGGATTGTCATGAAACTTTACAGGAATGTTGCTCTTGATGTCTAATTGATCCTATCAAAATTTCAGGTCGGCCGGAAATTCAAGATGGCCGTCACAGCTAAAAATAGATTTTTAAAAAATAAGTTTGTAGCGACTACTTCTTGAAAACTATAAGTGATATTGATATGGGACTTTTTCTAAAATGATCAGCATGACATGATGTAGATCCTTGTGGAAAATTATTTTTATTCGACGTTAAACATGGCTGCCAGTGGCCATCTTTGGTTACATAGAGTTATATAGTAAAAACTTGTAGCGACTACTCCTCTGAAACTACTTGACGGATGTTCATGAAACTTCATAGGAATGTTGCTCTTGATGTCTAGTTGATCCTAGAAAAATTTCAGGTCGGCCGGAAATTCAAGATGGCCGCCACAGCTAAAAATAGATTTAAAATAAATAAGTTTGTAGCGACTACTTCTTCAAAACAATAAGAGATATTGATATGGGACTTTTTCTAAAATGATCAGTATGACATGATGTTGGTCCTTGTCGAAAATCGTTTTGATTTGACCTTAAACATGGCTGCTTTGTTTACATAGAGTTATATAATGAAAACTTGTAGCGACATCTTTGAAACTACCTGACGGATTTTCATGAAACTTCAAAGGAATGTTGCTCTTAATGTCTTATTGATCTTAGCAAAATTTCAGGTCGGCCGGAAATTCAAGATGGCCGCCACGGTTAAAAATAGATTTTCAAAAAACAAGTCTGTAGCGACTACTTCCTGAAATCAAAATCAATCAGTAGAGCTTCAAGGTCATTGACCTCTTGTTTTGTATGTGTACTTTTAACCTGTAACACACATGCGCATATCGATCTGTTAATGGGCAAAAATTTACAGGAGAAGGGCATACACAAGTTTATGTCCAGGAAATTCACAAAACAAAAAGTTATTTGTGGTTAACAGAATACGATAAATATTTTAAGACACTAACCCACCAAATAACGGCAAAATTACACTACACAATTATTTATCTAAACCCTAACCGGGTGTTCAGGTCATACAATAATGTATATTTGCCGATTAAAAGTATAGGTTTATTCACGGGTATATAAAATACCTGAGATTGAATACATGTGTAAAATAAATTATGAGTTGATAACTCTTAATTCGACAACCCAGTTTTGGAGTTTGGCCTGACTGGTTAATGCCATTATATTGTGTCTATAAAGTTTCGATTCTGAAATTGCGTAAGTTTTATATATACCTCGTCATCAGTAGGTTCAAAAACGGTGTACATTTGTTGTAAAATTTGGCTGTTGTTGGCGGGATAGCTACTTAAACAAGAGGTCAATGACCTTGAAGCTCTACTGATTGATTTTGATTTCAGGAAGTAGTCGCTACAGACTTGTTTTTTGAAAATCTATTTTTAACCGTGGCGGCCATCTTGAATTTCCGGCCGACCTGAAATTTTGCTAAGATCAATAAGACATTAAGAGCAACATTCCTGTGAAGTTTCATGAAAATCCGTCAAGTAGTTTCAAAGAAGTAGTCGCTACAAGTTTTCATTATATAACTCTATGTAAACAAAGCAGCCATGTTTAAGGTCAAATCAAAACGATTTTCGACAAGGACCAACATCATGTCATACTGATCATTTTAGAAAAAGTCCCATATCAATATCTCTTATTGTTTTGAAGAAGTAGTCGCTACAAACTTATTTATTTTAAATCTATTTTTAGCTGTGGCGGCCATCTTGAATTTCCGGCCGACCTGAAATTTTTCTAGGATCAATTAGACATCAAGAGCAACATTCCTGTGAAGTTTCATGAACATCCGTCAAGTAGTTTCAGAGGAGTAGTCGCTACAAGTTTTTACTATATAACTCTATGTAACCAAAGATGGCCACTGGCAGCCATGTTTAACGTCGAATCAAAATATTTTTCCACAAGGATCTACATCATGTCATGCTGATCATTTTAGAAAAAGTCCCATATCAATATCACTTATAGTTTTCAAGAAGTAGTCGCTACAAACTTATTTTTTAAAAATCTATTTTTAGCTGTGACGGCCATCTTGAATTTCCGGCCGACCTGAAATTTTGATAGGATCAATTAGACATCAAGAGCAACATTCCTGTATAGTTTCATGCCAATCCGCCAAGTAGTTTCAGAGGAGTAGTCGCTACAAGTTTTTACTATATAACTCTATGTAAACAAAGATGGCCGCTGGCAGCCATGTTTAATGTTGAATCAAAACGATTTTTGACTAGGATCAACATCATGTAATGCTGATCATTTTAGAAAAAGTCCCATATCAATATCACTTATAGTTTTCAAGAAGTAGTCGCTACAAACTTATTTTTTAAAAATCTATTTTTAGCTGTGACGGCCATCTTGAATTTCCGGCCGACCTGAAATATTTCTAGAATCAATTAGACATCAAGAGCAACATTCCTGTAAAGTTTCATGACAATCCGCCAAGTAGTTTCAGAGAAGAAGTCGCTACAAGTTTTTACTATATAACTCTATGTAAACAAAGATGGCCGCTGGCAGCCATGTTTAACGTTGAATCAAAACGATTTTTGACTAGGATCAACATCATGTCATGCTGATCATTTTAGAAAAAGTCCCATATCAATATCACTTATAGTTTTCAAGAAGAAGTCGCTACAAACTTGTATTTTAAAACTCTATTTTTAGCTTTGGCGGCCATCTTGGATTTCACATCAACATGAATTTTTGCTAGGATCAACTAGACTTTATGGGCAACATTTCTGTAAAGTTTCATGAATATCCATCCAGTAGTTTCAGCTGTGAAGTCGCTACAAATAAAAGTTTACGGACGGACGGACGGACGACGGACGCCGCACCACGGCATAAGCTCCGCTGATCTCTGATCAGTAGAGCTAAAAATGACAATTGAATGTTGTTTAACGGCTCATCAACACAGTACAGGTTATTTAGAGCCGCCCCAGAGAAAGGGGAAGGATACATAGGAATCTGGGAACCTGCCCTACTCTTATTAGCTCTACTGATCAGAGATCAGCAGAGCTTATGCCGTGGTGCGGCGTCCGTCTGTCCGTCCGTCTGTCCGTTAACTTTTTTTTTGTAGCGACTACTCCTCTGAAACTACTGAATAGATTTTCATGAAACTTTACAGAAATGTTGCCCATGAAGTCTAGTTGATCCTAGCAAAAATTCATGTTGATGTGAAATCCAAGATGGCCGCCAAAGCTTAAAATAGATTTTTTAAATTCAAGTTTGTAGCGACTACTTCTTGAAAACTATAAGTGATATTGATATGGGACTTTTTCTAAAATGATCAGCATGACATGATGTTGGTCCTTGTCGAAAATCGTTTTGATTTGACGTTAAACATGGCTGCCAGCGGCCATCTTTGTTTACATAGAGTTATATAATGGAAACTTGTAGCGACTACTCCTCTGAAACTACTTGACGGATTTTCATGATACTTCACAGGAATGTTGCTCTTGATGTCTAATTGATCCTAGCAAAATTTCAGGTCGGCCGGAAATTCAAGATGGCCGCCACGGCTAAAAATAGATTTTTAAAAAATAAGTTTGTAGCGACTACTTCTTGAAAACTATAAGAGATATTGATATGGGACTTTTTCTAAAATTATCAGCATGACATGATGGTTATCTGAGTCGAACATTATTTTGATTCGACGTTAAACGTGGCTGCCAGTGGCCATCTTTGTTTACATAGAGTTATATAATGATAACTTGTAGCGACTACTCCTCTGAAAGTACTTGACGGATTTTCATGAAACTTCACACGAATGTTGCTCTTGATGTCTAATTGATCCTTGCAAAATTTCAGGTCGGCCGGAAATTCAAGATGGCCGCCATGGCTAAAAATAGATTTTCAAAATACAAGTTTGTAGCGACTACTTCTTGAAAACTATAAGTGATATTGATATGGGTCTTTTTCTAAAATGATCAGCATGACATGATGGTTATCCGAGTCGAACATTATTTTGATTTAATGTTAAACATGGCTGTCAGTGGCCATCTTTGTTTACATAGAGTTATATAATGAAAACTTGTAGCGACTACTCCTCTGAAACTACTTGACGGATTTTCATGAAACTTCACAGGAATGTTGCTCTTGATGTCTAATTGATCCTAGCAAAATTTCAGGTCGGCCGGACATTCATGATGGCCACCACGGCTAAAAATAGATTTTCAAAAAACCAGTTTGTAGCGACTACTTCCTGAAATCAAAATCAATCAGTAGAGCTTCAAGGTCATTGACCTCTTGTTATCGAATAGATTCCTATGGTTCTTTAATGTGCTCGGTTGATAGACCGATACACGGGACCGCCCGGTTTACGTCCCCATCCGACGGACGAGGCTAAGGAAAAGTGTCTTGCCCAAGAACACACCGACGGAACTCAGTGGCACCACGGAAGATTGAACCCGGGGCCTCCGATTACAAATCCGCCGCGCTACCGACTGCGCCACGCCAGCCCTGACAAACAATATAATTATACAATATATACTAAATTGACATAGTACAAAGTGCATTTCCACATGCAAACTTTTCTTCTGAACAGATCTACATGTCTTTCTCCCACATTGTCTCCTCATTTTTCCTTCATAAAAGTAAAGTTTGAAGTATTATAAACTGTTATACCCTAGATAATGTTCAGTACATAACGAAAACATTACTCGGGCCCCGGTTTATATGCCTGAGTTAATCGGTCATGTAAGCTGTAAATAAGCTTTCCATGCCTTTTCAATGATCATTTATAGGTCCTTAAATGCTTTGACGAAAAGATTCAAGTGAAAACAACATGCAAAGAAATGGGAAACATAAAATGTATGCTTTCTGTGATCCTTTTACTAAATTGTTATGATATTATTTAAAACTTGAATTAAATTTGCAAAAACATTTAAAAAAATATAGACTTGAAATAAAGGGTCGCCTCACTGAGATAATCATTTTTAGCTCTACTGGCCAAGGGCCAGCAGAGCTTATGGGATGGTGCGTTGTCCGTCGTCCGTCCGTCCGTCGTCCGTCGTCCGTTAACTTTTGCTTGTGTACACTCTAGAGGCCACATTTCTGATGCAATCATCATGAAACTTTGTCAGAATGTTTGTCTCAATGAAATCTTGGTCAAGTTCAAAAATGGGTCAAAAACTAGGTCACTAGGTCAAATACTTGAAAAAACTTGTGTACACTCTAGAGGTCATATTTGTTACCCAATCTTGATGAAACTTTGTCAAATTGTTTATCTTAATTATATCTTGATCAACTTCGGAAATGGGTCACATGAAGTTAAAAACTAGGTCACTAGGTCAAATATTGGAAAAACCTTGTGTACACTCTTAGAGGCCATATTTTTGACCCGAGCTTGATGCAACTTTGTCAGAATGTTTGTCTTAATTATATCTTGGTCAAGTTTGAAAATGGGTCACATGGGGTTAAAAACTAGGTCGCTAGGTCAAATACTTGAAAAACCTTGTGTACACTTTAGAAGCCGTATTTCTGACCCAATCTTGATGAAACTTTGTCAAAATGTTTGTCTTAATTATATCTTGATCAAGTTCAAAAATGGGTCACATGGTGTTAAAACCTAGGTCACTAGGTCAAACTTTGGAAAAAACGTGTGTACACTCTAGTGGCCATATTTTTGACCCGATCTTGATGAAACTTTGTCAGAATGTTTGTCTCAATGAAATCTCGGTCAAGTTCAAAAATGGGTCATGTGGGGTCAAAAACTAGGTCACTAGGTCATATACTTGAAAAAACTTGTGTACACTCTAGAGGTCATATTTGTTACCCAATCTTGATGAAACTTTGTCAAATTGTTTATCTTAATTATATCTTGATCAAGTTCGGAAATGGGTCACATGAAGTTAAAAACTAGGTCACTAGGTCAAATATTGGAAAAACCTTGTGTACACTCTAGAGGCCATATTTTTGCCCGAGCTTGATGCAACTTTGTCAAAATGTTTGTCTTAATTATATCTTGGTCAAGTTTGAAAATGGGTCACATGGGGTTAAAAACTAGGTCACTAGGTCAAATACTTGGAAAACATTGTGTACACTCTAGAGGCCATATTTTTGACCCGATCTTGATGCAATTTTGTCAGAATATTTGTCTCAATTATAGCTTGCTAAAATTCGAAAATGGGTCACACAGGGTCAAAAACTAGGTCACTAGGTCAAATACTTGAAAAACCTTGTGTACACTCTAGAGGCCATATTTCTGACCCGATCTTGATGAAACTTTGTCGAAATGTTGTCTTATTTATATTTTGGTCAAGTTTGAAAATGGGTCCCATGGGGTCAAAAACTAGGTCACTAGGTCAAATGCTTGAAAAACCTTGTGTACACTCTAGACGCCATATTTTTTTTCATTCGATCTTTACCAAACTTTACCAGATTGTTAATGTCAATAACAGCTCGGTAAAGTTTGCCCGTAGAGCTTATGGGATGGTGTGTTGTCCGTTTTCCCTCGTCCGTTAACTTTTTTTGTGTTCATTCTAGAGGCCACATTTCTGATGCAATCATCATGAAACTTTGTCAGAATGATTGTCTCAATGAAATCTTGGTCAAGTTCAAAAATGGGTCATGTGGGGTCAAAAACTAGGTCACTAGGTCAAATACTTGAAAAACCTTGTGTACACTTTAGAAGCCCTATTTCTGACCCAATCTTGATGCAACTTTGTCAAAATGTTTGTCTTAATTATATCTTGATCAAGTTCAAAAATGGGTCACATGGTGTCAAAACCTAGGTCACAGGTCACTAGGTCAAACTTTGGAAAAACCGTGTGTACACTCTAGAGGCCATATTTTTGACCCGATCTTGATGAAACTTTGTCAGAATGTTTGCCTCAATGAAATCTCGGTCAAGTTCAAAAATGGGTCATGTGGGGTCAAAAACTAGGTCACTAGGTCATATACTTGAAAAAACTTGTGTACACTCTAGAGGTCATATTTGTTACCCAATCTTGATGAAACTTCTGATGCAATCATCATGAAACTTTGTCAGAATGATTGTCTCAATGAAATCTTGGTCAAGTTCAAAAATGGGTCATGTGGGGTCAAAAACTAGGTCACTAGGTCAAATATTTGAAAAACCTTGTGTACACTTTAGAAGCCGTATTTCTGACCCAATCTTGATGAAACTTTGTCAAATTGTTTATCTTAATTATATCTTGATCAAGTTCGGAAATGGGTCACATGAAGTTAAAAACTATGTCACCAGGTCAAATATTGGAAAAACCTTGTGTACACTCTAGAGGCCATATTTTTGACCTGAGCTTGATGCAACTTTGTCAGAATGTTTGTCTTAATTATATCTTGGACAAGTTTGAAAATGGGTCACATGGGGTTAAAAACTAGGTCACTAGGTCAAATACTTGGAAAACCTTGTGTACACTCTAGAAGCCGTATTTCTGACCCAATCTTGATGAAACTTTGTCAAAATGTTTGTCTTAATTATATCTTGGTCAAGTTCAAAAATGGGTCACATGGTGTTAAAAACTAGGTCACTAGGTCAAACTTTGGAAAAACCGTGTGTACACTCTAGAGGCCATATTTTTGACCCGATCTTGATGCAATTTTGTCAGAATATTTGTCTCAATTATAGCTTGCTAAAGTTCGAAAATGGGTCACACAGGGTCAAAAACTAGGTCACTAGGTCAAATACTTGAAAAACCTTGTGTACACTCTAGAGGCCATATTTCTGACCCGATCTTGATGAAACTTTGTCGAAATGTTGTCTTAATTATATTTTGGTGAAGTTCGAAAATGGGTCCCATGGGGTCAAAAACTAGGTCACTAGGTCAAATACTTGAAAAACCTTGTGTACACTCTAGACACCATGTCGTACGACTCGATTCATCAATGGTATAACAGCCAGTAGAGCGTTCACAGGCCCTCTTGGGCCTCTTGTTGTATTTGTATTGGCCGTAAATTTGGCTCGTTAAACATAACTATTTTAGTTAAGTTGACAAACAATACACACCTTCCATAATTGAATATTTACTTAATAGAAACAAGATGTTTTGATGGATTTCAATATTGGTAAAAAAAAAGATCAAGTATTGAACTCGTGGCCCACACTAAAGTAAGACAGATGCACTATAACGGATAATAACTATCATGTTGTAGCTATGGTTTTAAAGATGAGACAATATTGTGTTGTCATAGAAGATAGCATTTGTTGGGAACAGGTAGAACATTCATTTCACCTGCAAGATATGAGTTAAATCCTCACTGTGTCTACTGGTAATTCCTCACCAGTGTCTACTGGTAATTCCTCACTGTGTCTACTGGTTATTCCACACTGTGTCTACTTGTAACGCCTCACTGTGTCTACTGGTAAATCCTCACTGTGTCTACTGGTAAATCCTCACTGTGTCTACTGGTAATTCCTCACTGTGTCTACTGGTAAATCCTCACTGTGTCTACTGGTAATTCCTCATCTTTTTGGAAATAGGAGAAGGGGAATGATCCAATATCTTCAATAGGGGAAATCTTAGATAAGGAAAAATGGCTGAGAGCCGTCCCCAATACAACAACAAAATTGTGCAGAAAGTAGTTGCAATAGTCAGCTAACTAAAAACCCTAGGGGGACAATTCGACCACCTATTAAGGAAGGCCCTAGAGTTGTCATTTTATCAAATTCACAATGATTTACTTTGATATGAATATTTTAACTTAACTGTAAATAACTTCTTGTAATTTCTTGATTGTATTACTGCCTTAACAAAGGTTTCAGAATCTCAACCTGTGAGTGGGAAGCATAATGTACATGATGTGAAGCTGGTAAACTTGTCCTACGTGAGCGACGTGAAAGTGATCAAGGAGGCAGATAGGGACATGTCACCTCCCCCACTCTCCAATCTTAATGTACAGAAGGTAAGCAAGTTGCATGTTAGAGTTTAAAAGATACTAGTACTATATTAAAGGGACACAGCCATCTAACTTCAAGATTCTTGAAGTATTTAAAGAAACAAACCCAACAAATAACGGCAGAATTACACAATCTGTCTTCAAAACTCTATACAGCATCCCCTCAACGCAATACGTAAGTGCACTTTGGTAAATTGTTCTGGAGAGACAAAAAACTTTTTTCTCTTAACAATGGTACATATAAAGACACTGCCTTAGACTTAAGTGTAATATACATTTACTATGGTAACTCTTTTATGATATTTAAATTAAGACTATTTTTAAACCTTTAATGCTTTTTAAATTAAATTAAGAATTTTTTTTAATGAGTAATTGATAATAATTAAATCATAGTGACTTTGTGCATTGAACTTTAGTGCATTGAAAAGTTCAATGCAACAACTTTGTAAGTGGACTTACAGATTTGTATCGTTGAACTTCTGTGCACAAAGAAAGCTCTGTAAGTGCACTTAAAGAGTTGTTGCGTTGAACTTTTCAATGCACAAAGTTCTTGATCTTTACTCGGGGGCCACTTTCCGTCACTTATGTAAACATTATAAACTAATTTTACAGACAAATCTATGTATCCTGACAATTGTTACTCTATTTTCTATTAGGTTACCTCTTCCTGGAAATTTGATATCAATTTTTTTTGTTTTATATAAATTATCGGAGTGGCACGTGACCTTTTTATAAATAGACTAAAACTGAGAAATCATTTCGTTTACAAGCGCAGTTTCCGTCATGTATTTTATCTATTGATAGATTCATCTAGGTCAAGATACAGTAAACTTTTATGAATTAGAAAATTGTTTGCAAGTCTATTCAACAGTTTAATTTTAAAAATGGTATGTTTGCATTGTTCCATCAGTCACCTCGATCGTTATAACAATGCGCCTGGGAAGCTATCCAGCTGGCTTGCGGAACGTCGGTGGTTCTACCCAGGTGCCCGCTTGTGCACGAAAATTGCCCGGAGGGGCACCTGGGGTCTTCCTCCACCAGTGGAAGCTGGAAAGTCGCCATATGACCTTTGCTGTTGGTGCGACTATAAAATCCATTTCAAACAAACAAAAACAATGCGCCTGGTAAGATCAATGTAAAACAATGTTACACTGTAAAGATGGGTAACTCTATGTTAATCAAACAGATACAGGTTGTACGAGTTGCTTCTCTTATTATTAAGTAATTTGCAGTGTAAAAACGTTTTTTAAATGAGAATGACGGAAACTGGGCTAAGTGGACGGAAACTGGCCTCTAACGAGTATCAAACTTGCACAGATTGTTAATATCAATGAAAGCCCGCAAAAGTTCGAAAACCAGCCAGATCAGATCAGTAACAGTGGAGTTGTGGCCCTTGATTTAGTTAAAAATGCTATATTTTGTATTGTTAAGACGATAGGGCCTTCAGTTTTCATCCGTCTTTACCAAACTTTACCAGATTGTTAATATCAATGAAAGCTTTGACAGATTTGAAAAACAGCCAGATTGGACCATTTACACAGGAGTTATGGCCCTTGATTTTCTGAAATGTGGTATATTTTGGCCTCATTAAGACGAAAGGGCCTTCATTTGGACTGATTTCAGTGAAACTTTTCAGGGATGATCAGTACCTAGCCTAGTTGTACATATCGTCACCGTTTTCCGGTTGAATAATTTTGGCGGAGTTACGTCCCTTTAAAGGTTTTAATACACAAACTTTGTCCTGACTACTTCTCCTGAACCCGAAACTTTGCAAGGATGATCAGCACCAAACCTAGTTGTGCCTATCATCATCGCGTTTCGGTTTACAGATTTTTGGCAGAGTTATGGCCCTTCAACGGTTTTTAATACACAAACATTTTCGGGGCTAATTCTCCAGAACCCCAGGCTAGATTTCAACGAAACTTGACAAGGATGATCAGTATCAAGCCTAGTTGTGCATGTCATCGTCATATTCCGGTTGAATGATTTTTGGCAGAGTTATGGCCCTTTAAAGGTTTTAATAGACAAACTTGTCCAGATTTCCTTGCCGGATTTCAGCGAATCTTTTTGGGTATGATCAGTACCAAGCCTAGTTGGGTCACCTATCATTGCCATGTTCTGGTTGAATGAATTTTGGCTTATGTTTGTTTCTGTGTTTTGTGGTTGACTGTCCTCCTTGAATGCTACTTTCCCTGTCCGATCTTTTTATATTTCTTTATGATGGCTTAAGGTTTTAATACACTAACTTTGTACAGGCTAGTTCTCCTGAACCTCTGGCTGGATTTCAACGAAACGGCAGGGATGATCAGTACCAAGCCTAGTTGCGTATATCATCACCATGTTCCGGTTGAATGATATTATACATAAAATTTATCTTTAGCCAGTAGAGCGTCCACAGGCCCTCTTGGGCCTCATGTTTTTAAATTATTATTATTGATATTTATTTTTTATGCCCCCGGAAAGGGCATATAGTAATCGCATCGTCCATCTGTCTGTCTGTCCGGATTCCGTCATTCCGCAGTTCGTGTCCGGACTGTACCTTCAAAACCCCAGCATGGATTTTTGATTAACTTGGCACAAGTGATCAAAATAACAAAGCGATGTGTCGCGCGCAAAACCCAGGTCCTTACCTCAAAGGTCAAGGTCACACTTGAAGTTCATAGGTCAAAAACAGGTACGCAATTTTGTGTCCAGACCGTAACGTCACAACCCCTGCAGGGATTTTTAAATAACTTGGCACAAGTGATCACCATAACAAGACGATGTGTCATGCGCGAAACCCAGGTCCGTACCTCAAAGGTCAAGGTCACACTTGCAGTTCATAGGTCAAAAACAGGTACACAATTTCGTTTCCGGACCGTAACGTCACAACCCCTGGAGGGATTTTTAAATAACTTGGCACAAGTGATCACCATAACAAGACGATGTGTCGCGCGTCAATGTCATACTTAGAGGTCAAAGGTCACTTTGGAGGCATTTATCACTTACAGTGATATTTCTTATTTTACATCGACTTATATAGGAAAAACTCAAAAATCTTCTCTGAAACTATAAGAGCCAAACGTTTAATATTTTGTATTAGCTTATTATCCTCTACCAAGTTTGTTCAAACAGTGGGTCAAATTTGGCCCCGCCTTAGAGGTTACAGTTTTACATAGACTGATATAGGGAAAAAGTTAAAAAATCTTTTACTCTAACGCACCAGTAGACAATACCTTTAATGTATGAACTTATTATATGTCGACTGGTACCGTTGGAGACAGGTGATTTGAATGATTTTTAGCTCTACTGGCCAAGGGCCAGCTGAGCTTATGTGATGGCATGTTGTCCGTCATCCGTCCGTCGTTAACTTTTGTCTCGTTATGACGATAGGGCCTTCATTTTCATCCGATCTTTACCAAACTTTATCAGATTGTTAATATCAATGAAAGCTCGAAAACAAGCCAGATCGGACAACAGCAGAGTTATGGCCCTTGATTTCGCTCGGACAATTTCGAAAACAAGCCAAATCGGACCAGTAACAGTGGAGTTCTGGTCCTTGATTTAGTTAAATGCTATATTTTGCCTCGTTAAGACGATAGAGCCTTCATTTTACCAAACTTTACCAGATTGTTAATGTCAATGAAAGCTCGGACAAGTTCGAAAACCAGCCAAATCGGACCAGTAACAGCGATGTTATGGCCCTTGATTTCGTTAAATATGCTATATTTTGCCTTGTGAAGACGATAAGGCCTTCATTTTTCATCTGATCTTTACCAAACTTTACCAGATTGTTAATATCAATGAAAGCTCCGACAATTTCGAAAACCTGCCAGTTCGGACCAGTAACAGCAGAGTTTTGGCTGTTGATTTAGTTAAAAATGCTAAAAATCTATCAAACTATACCAGATTTTTTCATTTTTAGCTCTACTGGCCAAGGGCCAGCAGAGCTTATGGGATGCTGTGTTGTCCGTCGTCCGTCGTCTGTCTGTTGTCTGTCTGTCGTCTGTCGGCCGTTAACTTTTCTTCAAACGACTTCTTCTCAGAAACCGCTTGGCTAATTTTGACCAAACTTCACGTGGATGATCCTTAGTTGAATGATTTTTAGATTTGTTAAAATTAGGTCAATGCTACATCCAAGATGGCTGCCATTACCATATATGGTCGAAACCTTAAAAACTCTTCTTCTCCAGAACCGCTGGACAGATTTCAACAGTTTTTCTTTTAAAATGATCGCCAACGCCTAGACTATCAAGTTTGTTCAAATAAAGTCCCCGGGGTCAAAAATGGCCGTGCCCCGGGGGTCCAAAATTTTTATATTGAGGTTTTGCATGTTTTTCATATAGACATATAGGAAAAAACTTTAAAAAATCTTCTTCTCTGAAACCACAATGCACAGAGCTCTCATGTATTACATGTAGCATCAGCTTATGGTCCTCTACTAAGTTTGTTCAAATGGTGACCCTGGGGTCAAATTTGTCCCCGCCCCGGGGGTCACAGTTTTACATAGACTTATATAGGATTTTTTTTTAAAAAATCTTCTTCTCGGAAGCTACAAGAGCCAGAGGTTTGATATTTTGCATTTACTATAAGCTTATGGTCCTTTACCAAGTTTGTTCAAATGGTGACCCTCGGGTCACTTTTGGCCCCGCCCCAAGGGTCACATGTTTTACATAGACATGTATAGGGAAAAACTTAAAAAATCTTCTTCTCTGAAACTGAAAGAGCCAGAGGTTTAATATTTTGCATTTGCTATAAGCTTGTGGTCCTCTATCAAGTTTGTTCAAATGGTGACCCAGGGGTCACATTTGGCCCCTACCCGGGGGTCACAGTTTTACATAGGCTTGTATAGGGAAAAACTGAAAAAAATCTTCTTCTCTGGAACCACATGGCACAGAGCTCTCATGTAATACATGTAGCATCAGATTATGGTCCTCTACTAAGTTTGTTTAAATGGTGACCCGGGGGTCAAATTTGTCCCCGCCCCGAGGGTCACAGTTTTACATAGACTTATATAGGATTCTCGCCAACTACAAGAGTCAGAGGTTTGATATGTTACATTTATTATAAGCTTATGGTCCTTTACCAAGTTTGTTCAAATAGTGACAATAGTGACCCTGGGGTCACATTTGGTCCCGCCCCAAGGGTCACATGTTTTACATAGACATGTATAGGGAAAAACTTAAAAAATCTTCTTCTCTGAAACTGCAAGAGCCAGAGGTTTAATATTTTGCTGGTGCTATAAGCTTATGGTCCTTTACCAATTTTGTTCAAATGGGGACCCTGGGGTCACATCTGGCCCCGCCCCGGGGGTCACAGTTTTACATAAATGCTTGTATAGGGAAAAACTGAAAAAAATCTTCTTCTCTGGAACTGCAAGAGCCAGAGGTTTAATATTTTGCATTTGCTGTAAGTTTATGGTCCTTTACCAAGTTTGTTCAAATGGTAACCCTCTGGTCACATGTTTTACATAGACATGTATAGAGATTTTTTTTTTTGAATTATTATTATTTTTTTATTTTTTTTGAATTTTTTTTTTTAAATATTTTTTTTTGAATTTTTTTTTTTTTGAAATATCTTCTCTTTTTTTATGAAATGTTTTGCAATTTTTTAATTTTTTTGCAATTTTTTGAATTTCTTTTTTTTTTTTGCAATATTTTTTTTTTTTTAGCTCTATGTTCGACCAGTCGGACCAGTAACAGAGGTGTTCTTGATTTAGTTAAACATGCTATATGTTGCCTCGTTGATACGGTTGGGCCTTCATTTTTCATCTGATCTTTACCAAACTTTACCAGATTCTTTAGTTATGGCCTTTGATTTAGTTAAAAAGCTGTTTTTTGCCCGAAACTTTCAAAAAAACGTAAATGGCAGTCACTCACTTCATTGATGTTATAAGAGCCATGTTAGCCAGTAGAGCGTCCACAGGCCCTCTTGGGCCTCTTGTTTTAGCTCTACTGATCAGAGATCAGCAGAGCTTATGCCGTGGTGCGGCGTCCGTCGTCCGTCTGTTCGTCCGTCTGTCCGTCCGTCCGTTAACTTTTATTTGTAGCGACTACTCCTCTGAAACTACTGGATGGATATTCATAAAACTTTACAGAAAGGTTGCCCATGAAGTCTAGTTGATCCTAGCAAAAATCCATGTTGATGTGAAATCCAAGATGGCTGCCAAAGCTAAAAATAGATTTTTAGCTCAACTGATCAGAGATCAGCGGAGCTTATGCCGTGGTGCGGCGTCCGTCGTCCGTCTGTCCGTCTGTCTGTCTGTCCGTAAACTTTTATTTGTAGCGACTTCACAGCTGAAACTACTGGATGGATATTCATGAAACTTTACAGAAATGTTGCCCATAAAGTCTAGTTGATCCTAGCAAAAATTCATGTTGATGTGAAATCCAAGATGGCCGCCAAAGCTAAAAATAGAGTTTTAAAATACAAGTTTGTAGCGACTTCTTCTTGAAAACTATAAGTGATATTGATATGGGACTTTTTCTAAAATGATCAGCATGACATGATGTTGATCCTAGTCAAAAATCGTTTTGATTCAACGTTAAACATGGCTGCCAGCGGCCATCTTTGTTTACATAGAGTTATTTAGTAAAAACTTGTAGCGACTTCTTCTCTGAAACTACTTGGCGGATTGTCATGAAACTTCACAGGAATGTTGCTCTTGATGTCTAATTGATCCTAGAAAAATTTCAGGTCGGCCGGAAATTCAAGATGGCCGTCACAGCTAAAAATAGATTTTTAAAATATAAGTTTGTAGCGACTACTTCTTGAAAACTATAAGTGATATTGATATGGGACTTTTTCTAAAATGATCAGCATTACATGATGTTGATCCTAGTCAAAAATCGTTTTGATTCAACATTGAACATGGCTGCCAGCGGCCATCTTTGTTTACATAGAGTTATATAGTAAAAACTTGTAGCGACTACTCCTCTGAAACTACTTGGCGGATTGTCATGAAACTTTACAGGAATGTTGCTCTTGATGTCTTATTGATCCTATCAAAATTTCAGGTCGGCCGGAAATTCAAGATGGCCGTCACAGCTAAAAATAGATTTTTAAAAATTAAGTTTGTAGCGACTACTTCTTGAAAACTATAAGTGATATTGATATGGGACTTTTTCTAAAATGATCAGCATGACATGATGTAGATCCTTGTTGAAAAATATTTTGATTCGACGTTAAACATGGCTGCCAGTGGCCATCTTTGGTTACATAGAGTTATATAGTAAAAACTTGTAGCGACTACTCCTCTGAAACTACTTGACGGATGTTCATGAAACTTCACAGGAATGTTGCTCTTGATGTCTAGTTGATCCTAGAAAAATTTCAGGTCGGCCGGAAATTCAAGATGGCCACCACAGCTAAAAATAGATTTAAAATAAAAAAGTTTGTAGCGACTACTTCTTGAAAACAATAAGAGATATTGATATGGGACTTTTTCTAAAATGATCAGTATGACATGATGTTGGTCCTTGTCGAAAATCGTTTTGATTTGACCTTAAACATGGCTGCTTTGTTTACATAGAGTTATATAATGAAAACTTGTAGCGACTACTTCTTTGAAACTATAAGAGATATTGATATGGGACTTTTTCTAAAATGATCAGCATGACATGATGTTGGTCCTTGTCGAAAATCGTTTTGATTTGACGTTAAACATGGCTGCCAGCGGCCATCTTTGTTTACATAGAGTTATATAATAAAAACTTGTAGCGACTACTCCTCTGAAACTACTTGACGGATTTTCATGAAACTTCACAGGAATGTTGCTCTTAATGTCTTATTGATCTTAGCAAAATTTCAGGTCGGCCGGAAATTCAAGAAGGCCGCCACGGTTAAAAATAGATTTTCAAAAAACAAGTCTGTAGCGACTACTTCCTGAAATCAAAAACAAATCAGTAGAGCTTCAAGGTCATTGACCTCTTGTTTAAATTCAAGTTTGTAGCGACTACTTCTTGAAAACTATAAGTGATATTGATATGGGACTTTTTCTAAAATGATCAGCATGACATGATGTTGGTCCTTGTCGAAAATCATTTTGATTTGACGTTAAACATGGCTGCCAGCGGCCATCATAGTTTACATAGAGTTATATAATGAAAACTTGTAGCGACTACTCCTCTGAAACTACTTGGCGGATTTTCATGAAACTTTACAGGAATGTTGCTCTTAATGTTTAATTGATCCTAGCAAAATTTCAGATCGGCCAGAAATTCAAGATGGCTGCCACAGTTAAAAATAATTTTTAAAAAAATAAGTTTGTAGCGACTACTTCTTGAAAACTATAAGTGATATTGTTATGGGACCTTCTCTAAAATGATCAGCATGACATGATGGTTATCCGAGTCGAACATTATTTTGATTCGACATTTAACATGGCTGCCAGTGGCCATCTTTGTTTACATAGAGTTATATAATGAAAACTTGTAGCGACTACTCCTCTGAAACTACTTGACGGATTTTCATAAAACTTCACAGGAATGTTGCTCTTGATGTCTTATTGATCCTAGCAAAATTTCAGGTCGGCCGGAAATTCAAGATGGCCGCCATGACTAAAAATAGATTTTCAAAATACAAGTTTGTAGCGACTACTTCTTGAAAACTATAAGTGATATTGATATGGGACTTTTTCTAAAATGATCAGCATGACATGATGGTTATTCAAGTCGAACATTATTTTGATTCGACGTTAAACATGGCTGCCAGTGGCCATGTTTGTTTACATAGAGTTATATAATGAAAACTTGTAGCGACTACTCCTCTGAAACTACTTGACGGATTTTCATAAAACTTCACAGGAATGTTGCTCTTGATGTCTAATTGATCCTAACAAAATTTCAGGTCAGCCGGAAATTCAAGATGGCCACCACGGCTAAAAATAGATTTTCAAAAAACCAGTTTGTAGCGACTACTTCCTGAAATCAAAATCAATCAGTAGAGCTTCAAGGTCATTGACCTCTTGTTTTCTTTTATTATTTTTATATATTTTTATTTTTTTTAATTTTTAGCTCTACTGATCAGAGATCAGCAGAGCTTATGCCGTGGTGCGGCGTCCGCCGTCCGTCCGTCCGTCCGTCCGTCCGTCTGTCCGTCTGTCCGTCTGTCCGTTAACTTTTATTTGTAGCGACTACTCCTCTGAAACTACTGGATGGATATTCATAAAACTTTACAGAAATGTTGCCCTTGAAGTCTAGTTGATCCTAGCAAAAATTCATGTTGATGTGAAATCCAAGATGGCCGCCAAAGTTAAAAATAGATTTTTTAAATTTAAGTTTGTAGCGACTACTTCTTGAAAACTTTAAGTGATATTGATATGGGACTTTTTCTAAAATGATCAGCATGACATGATGTTGGTCCTTGTCGAAAATCGTTTTGATTTGACGTTAAACATGGCTGCCAGCGGCCAACTTTGTTTACATAGAGTTATATAATGAAAACTTGTAGCGACTACTCCTCTGAAACTACTTGACGGATTTTCATGAAACTTCACAGGAATGTTGCTCTTGATATCTAAATGATCCTAGCAAAAATTTAGGTCGGCCGGAAATTCAAGATGGCCGCCACGGCTAAAAATAAATTTTCAAAATACAAGTTTGTAGCGACTACTTCTTGAAAACTATAAGTGATATTGATATGGGACTTTTTCTAAAATGATCAGCATGACATGATGTTGGTCCTTATCAAAAATCGTTTTGATTCGACGTTAAACGTGGCTGCCAGCGGCCATCTTTGTTTACATAGAGTTATATAGTAAAGACTTGTAGCGACTACTCCTCTGAAACTACTTGGCGGATTTTCATGAAACTTTACAGGAATGTTGCTCTTAATGTCTAATTGATCCTAGCAAAATTTCAGGTCGGCCGGAAACTCAAGATGGCCGCCATGGCTAAAAATAGATTTTCAAAATACAAGTTTGTAGCGACTACTTCTTGAAAACTATAAGTGATATTGATATGGGACTTTTTCTAAAATGATCAGCATGACATGATGTTGGTCCTTATCAAAAATCGTTTTGATTCGACGTTAAACGTGGCTGCCAGCGGCCATCTTTGTTTACATAGACTTATATAGTAAAAACTTGTAGCGACTACTCCTCTGAAACTACTTGGCGGATTTTCATGAAACTATACAGGAATGTTGCTCTTAATGTCTAATTGATCCTAGCAAAATTTCAGGTCAGCCGGAAATTCAAGATGGCCGCCATGGCTAAAAATAGATTTTCAAAATACAAGTTTGTAGCGACTACTTCTTGAAAACTATAAGTGATATTGATATGGGACTTTTTCTAAAATGATCAGCATGACATGATGTTGATCCTTGTGGAAAATTATTTTGATTCGACGTTAAACATGGCTGCCAGTGGCCATCTTTGGTTACACAGAGTTATATAGTAAAAACTTGTAGCGACTACTCCTCTGAAACTACTTGACGGATGTTCATGAAACTTCACAGGAATGTTGATCTTGATGTCTAGTTGATCCTAGAAAAATTTCAGGTCGGCCGGAAATTCAAGATGGCCGCCACAGTTAAAAATAGATTTAAAATAAATAAGTTTGTAGCGACTACTTCTTCAAAACTATAAGAGATATTGATATGGGACTTTTTCTAAAATGATCAGTATGACATGATGTTGGTCCTTGTCGAAAATCGTTATGATTTGACGTTAAACATGGCTACCAGCGGCCATCTTTGTTTACATAGAGTTATTTAATGAAAACTTGTAGCGACTACTCCTCTGAAACTACTTGACGGATTTTCAGGAAACTTCACAGGAATGTTGCTCTTAATGTCTTATTGATCCTAGCAAAATTTCAGGTCGGCCGGAAATTCAAGATGGCCGCCACGGTTAAAAATAGATTTTCAAAAAACAAGTCTGTAGCGACTACTTCCTGAAATCAAAATCAATCAGTAGAGCTTCAAGGTCATTGACCTCTTGTTTAAATTTTGTTTTTTAATTTTTAGCTCTACTGATCAGAGATCAGCAGAGCTTATGCCGTGGTGCGGCGTCCGTCTGTCCGTCCGTCCGTCTGTCCATCTGTCTGTCCGTCTGTCTGTAAACTTTTTTTTGTAGCGACTTCTCCTCTGAAACTATTGAATGGATTTTCATGAAACTTTACAGAAATATTGCCCATGAAGTCTAGTTGATCCTAGCAAAAATTCATGTTGATGTGAAATCCAAGATGGCCACCAGATCTAAAAATAGGTTTTTAAAAAACAAGTTTGTAGCGACTTCTTCATGAAAACTATAAGTGATATTGATATGGGACTTTTTCTAAAATGATCAGCATGACATGATGTTGGTCCTTGTAGAAAATCGTTTTGATTCGACGTTAAACATGGCTGCCAGCGGCCATCTTTGTTTACATAGAGTTATATAATGAAAACTTGTAGCAACTACTCCTCTGAAACTACTGGACGGATTTTCATGAACTTCACAGGAATGTTGCTCTTGATGTCTAATTGATCCTAGCAAAATATCAGGTCGGCCGGAAATTCAAGATGGCCGCTACGTCTAAAAATAAATTTTCAAAAAACAAGTTTGTAGCGACTACTTCCTGAAATCAAAATCAATCAGAAGAGCTTCAAGGTCATTGACCTCTTGTGTTTTTTTTTTTTTTTTTTTCTTAATTTTTGATTGATTGATTTGTTTGATTTTTTAATTTCTTTTTTAATTTTAATTTTTTTTTTTTATTATTATTATTGATTCATTGAATTTTTGATTTTTTTTTAAATTTTTTAATTTTTTTTTTTTTTTTTTTTTTAGCTCTATGTTGGACCAGTCGTACCAGTAACAGAGGAGTTACGGCTCTTGATTTAGTTATTAATACGGTAGGGCCTTCATTTTTCATCTGATTTTTACCGAACTTTAACAGATTCTTTAGTTATGGCCCTTGATTTAGTTCAAAAGCTGTTTTTTGCCCGAAACTTTCAAAAAACGTAAATGGCAGTCTCTCGCTTCATTGATGTTGTAAGAGCCATGTTAGCCAATAGAGTGTCCACAGGCCCTCTTGGGCCTCTTGTTCTTTAGCTCGACTGATCAGAGATCAGCAGAGCTTATGCTGTGGTGCGGCGTCCATCGTCCGTCTGTCCGTCTGTCTGTCCGTCCGTAAACTTTTATTTTAGCTACTACTCCTCTGAAACTACTGGATGGTTATTCATGAAACTTTACAGAAATGTTGCCCATGAAGTCTAGTTGATCCTAGCAAAAATTCATGTTGATGTGAACTCCAAGATGGCCACCAAAGCTAAAAATAGATTTTTAAAATACAAGTTTGTAGCGACTTTTTCTTGAAAACTCTAAGTGATATTGATATGGGACTTTTTCTAAAATGATCAGCATGACATTGATTCGGCGTTAAACATGGCTGCCAGCGGCCATCTTTGTTTACATAGAGTTATATAATGAAAACTTGTAGCGACTACTCCTCTGAAACTACTTGACGGATTTTCATGAAACTTCAAAGGAATGTTTCTCTTGATGTCTAATTGATCCTAGCAAAATTTCAGGTCGGCCGGAAATTCAAGATGGCCGCCACGGCTAAAACTAAATTTTCAAAATACAAGTGATATTGATATGGGACTTTTTCTAAAAGGATCAGCATGACATGATGTTGGTCCTTGTCAAAAATCGTTTTTGATTCGATTTTAAACATGGCTGCCAGCGGCCATCTTTGTTTACATAGAATTATATAGTAAACACTTGTAGCGACTACTCCTCTGAAACTACTTGGCGGATTTTCATGAAACTTCACAGGAATGATGCTCTTAATGTCTAATTGATCCTAGCCAAATTTCAGATCTGCCAGAAATTCAAGATGGCCGTCACAGCTAAAAATGGATTTTCAAAATACAAGTTTGTAGCGACTACTTCTTGAAAACTATAAGTGATATTGATATGGGACTTTTTCTAAAATGATCAGCATGACATGATGTTGGTCCTTGCCGAAAAACTCTTTGATTCGACGTTAGACATGGCTGCCAGCGGCCATCTTTGTTTACATAGTGTTATATAGTAAAAACTTGTAGCGACTACTCCTCAGAAACTACTTGAAGGATTTCCATGAAACTTCACAGGAATGTTGCTCTTGATGTCTAAATGATCCTAGCAAAATATCAGGTCGGCCGGAAATTCAAGATGGTCGCCACAGTTAAAAATAATTTTTCAAAATACAAGTTTGTAGCGACTACTTCTTGAAAACTATAAGTGATATTGATATGTGTCTTTTCCTAAAATGATCAGCATGACATGATGTTGATCCTTGTCGAAAATTATTTTGATTTGACATTAAACATGGCCGCCTGCGGCCATCTTTGTTTACATAGAGTTATATAATGAAAACTTGTAGCGACTACTCCTCTGAAACTACTTGACGGATTTTCATGAAACTTCACACGAATGTTGCTCTTGATGTCTAATTGATCCTAGCAAAACTTCAGGTCGGCCAGAAATTCAAGATGGCCGCCACGGCTAAAAATAGATTTTCAAAAAACATGTTTATGGCGACTACTTCTTGAAAACTATAAGTGATATTGATATGGGACTTTTTCTAAAATGATCAGCATGTCATGATGTTGGTCCTTGTCAAAAATCGTTTAGATTCAATGTTAAACATGGCTGTCAGCAGCCATCTTTGTTTACATAGAGTTTTCTACTAAAAATTTGTAACGACTACTCCTCTGTAACTACTCAATGGATTTTCATGAAACTTTACAGGAATGTTGCTCTTGATGTCTAATTGATACTAGAAAAATTTCAGGTCGGGCGGAAATTCAAGATGGCTGCCATGGCTAAAAATAGATTTTCAAAATTCAAGTTTGTAGCGACTACTTCTTGAAAACTATAAGTGATATTGATATGGGACTTTTTCTGAAATGATCAGTATGACATGATGTTGATCCTTGTCAAAAATTATTTTGATTTGACATTAAACATGGCAGCCTGCGGCCATCTTTGTTTACATAGAGTTATATAATGAAAACTTGTAGCGACTACTCCTATAAAACTACTTGATGGATTTTCATGAAACTTCACAGGAATGTTGACCTAGCTATCAAAAATCAATCAGTAGAGCTTCAAGGTCATTGACCTCTTGTTAGCTCTTCTGATCAGAGATCAGCAGAGCTTATGCCGTGGTGCGGCGTCCGTCTGTCCGTCTGTCTGTCCGTAAACTTTTTTTTGTAGCGACAACTCCTCTGAAACTACTGAATGGATTTTCATGAAACTGTACAGAAATGTTGCCCATGAAGTCTAGTTGATCCTAGCAAAAATTCATGTTGATGTGAAATCCAAGATGGCCGCCAAATCTAAAAATAGGTTTTTAAAAAACAAGTTTGTAGCGACTACTTCTTGAAAACTATAAGTGATATTGATATGTGTCTTTTCCTAAAATGATCAGCATGACATGATGTTGATCCTTGTCGAAAATTATTTTGATTCAACGTTAAACATGGCTGCCAGCGGCCATCTTTGTTTACATAGAGTTATATAATGAAAACTTGTAGCGACTACTTCTCTGAAACTACTTGACGGATTTTCATGAAACTTCACACGAATGTTGCTCTTGATGTCTAATTGATCCTAGCAAAACTTCAGGTCGGCCGGAAATTCAAGATGGCCACCACGGCTAAAAATAGATTTTTAAAAAATAAGTTTGTAGCAACTACTTCTTGAAAACTATAAGAGATATTGATATGGGACTTTTTCTAAAATTATCAGCATGACATGATGGTTATCCGAGTCGAACATTATTTTGATTCGACGTTAAACACGGCTGCCAGTGGCCATCTTTGTTTACATAGAGTTATATAATGATAACTTGTAGCGACTACTTCTCTGAAAATACTTGACGGATTTTCATGAAACTTCACACGAATGTTGCTCTTGATGTCTAAATGATCCTTGCAAAATTTCAGGTCGGCCGGAAATTCAACATGGCCGCCATGGCTAAAAATAGATTTTCAAAATACAAGTTTGTAGCGACTACTTCTTGAAAACTATAAGTGATATTGATATGGGACTTTTTCTAAAATGATCAGCATGACATGATGGTTATTCAAGTCGAACATTATTTTGATTCGACGTTAAATATGGCTGCCAGTGGCCTTGTTTGTTTACATAGAGTTATATAATGATAACTTGTAGCGACTACTCCTCTGAAACTACTTGACGGATTTTCATGAAACTTCACACGAATGTTGCTCTTGATGTCTAATTGATCTTAGCAAAATTTCAGGTCGGCCGGAAATTCAAGATGGCCGCCATGGCTAAAAACAGATTTTTAAAAAATAAGTTTGTAGCGACTACTTCTTGAAAACTATAAGAGATATTGATATGGGACTTTTTCTAAAATGATCAGCATGACATGATGGTTATCCGAGTCAAACATTATTTTGATTCAATGTTAAACATGGCTGTCAGTGGCCATCTTTGTTTACATAGAGTTATATAATGAAAACTTGTAGCGACTACTCCTCTGAAACTACTGGACGGATTTTCATGAAACTTCACAGGAATGTTGCTCTTGATGTCTAATTGATCCTAGCAAAATTTCAGGTCGGCCGGAAATTCAAGATGGCCACCACGGCTAAAAATAGATTTTCAAAAAAACAGTTTGTAGCGACAACTTCCTGAAATCAAAATCAATCAGTAGAGCTTCAAGGTCATTGACCTCTTGTTTTCTTTATTTTTCTTTATTTTTTGAATATTTTTATTTTTATTTTTTTGATTTTTATTGTGGCCAAGTTCGAAAACCAGTCAGATCGGACCAGTTATGGCGGAGTTATAGTTCTTGATTTAGTTAAAAATGCTATATTTTGGCTCTTTAAGATGATAGTCACTCGCTTCATTGATGTTATAAGAGCCATATTAGCCAGTAGAGCGTCCACAGGGCCTCTTGGGCCTTTTGTTTGCCCGAAACTTTCAAAAAAACGTAAATGGCAGTCGCTCGCTTCATTGATGTTAGAAGAGCCTTGTTAGCCAGTAGAGCGTCCACACGCCCTCTTGGGCCTCTTGTTTTTATTTCCATCCCCCGTTAGGCGAGACATGTGAATCCACGGATTTCTTGTCATTTTATAAGTACTAGTTTCCCGTTGCCAGGCTACCATTCTATAAATACTGGTATCCCGTTTCCAGTGTCTACTAGTGAGTGCTGGTACGCCACTACCAGGCCACTAGTTTTCATTCTATAAGTACTGATATCCTGTTACCAGGCCACTAGTTTCCATTCTATAAGTACTGGTATCCCGTTGCCAGTCTACTAGTGAGTCCTGGTATGCTGTTACCAGGCCACTAGTTTCTCTTCTTCCATTCTATACATACTGGTATCCCATTGCCAGTCTACTGGTGAGTACTGGTATGCCTCTACCAGGCCACTAGCTTCCATTCTATAAGTACTGATATCCCTTGCCAGTCTACTAGTGAGTGCTGGTATGCCGCTACCAGGCCACTAGTTTTCATTCTATCAGCACTGGTATATCGTTACCAGGACTTTAGTTTCTATTCTATGACTAGTGGTTTCTCGTTGCCAGTCTACTAGTGAGTGCTGTATGCTGCTACCAGGCCACTAGTTTCCATTCTATAAGTACTGTTATCCTGTTACCAGGCCACTAGTTTCTATTCTATAAGTATTGGTTTGATATTGCCAATCTACGAGTGAGTGTTGGTATGCCGCAACCAGGCCACTAGTTTCTAATCTATAAGCACTGGTATCCTGTTGCCAGTCTACTAGTGAGTCCTGGTATGCTGTTACCAGGCTACTAGTTTCTATTCTATAAGCACTGGTATCCCGTTACAAGGCTACTAGTTTCCATTCTTTAAGTACTGGTATCCCGTTGCCAGTCTACTGGTGAGTGCTGGTATGCCGCAACCAGGCCACTAGTTTCTAATCTATAAGTACTGGTATCCCGTTGCCAGACTACTAGTGAGTCCTGGTATGCTGTTACCAGGCTACTTGTTTCTATTCTATAAGTACTGGTATCCCGTTACAAGGCTACTAGTTTCCATTCTATAAGTACTGGTATCCCGTTGCCAGTCTACCGGTGAGTGCTGGTATGCCGCTACCAGACCACTGGTTTTCATTCTATAAGTACTGGTATCCCGTCACCAGGCCGCTATTTTCCATTCTATAAGTACTGGTATCCCGTTGCCAGTCTACTAGTGAGTGCTGGTATGCCGCTACCAGGCCGCTACTTTTCATTCTATAAGCACTGTTATCCCGTTACCATGCCACTAGTTTGTATTCTATAAGTACTGGTTTCCCGTTGCCAGTCCACTAGTGAGTGCTGGTATGCCGCTACCAGGCCAATAGTTTTCATTCTATAAGTATTGGTATCCCATTACCAGGCCACCATTCTCTAAGTGCTGGTATTCCCTTGCCAGTCTACTAGTGAGTGGTGGTATGCCGCTACCAGGCCACTAGTTTTCATTCTATAGGTACTGGTATCCCATTACCAATGTTCATTTTATCATTTTTTGTTCATGTTCATTAAAGGTCATCATCTCGCTCACATCAAAAGAGCAGTGGCAGAAAAACAATAAACATGACTCCAGCGTAAATGGAGTTTCTACGATAGAATTTGCAGCAACTCTGCAGTTCAGGGTGAGAAAGTTCTAGGCCCATTTTCCATATTTTATCTCGATGTACATGGAGGATGATCCTGGCATGTTCATGCCTGTTAGGTGCCATATAACCTTTCATGTGTTGGTGCGCCTTAAAACCCAATTCACAGTTGTGGTACCCATTGCTAGTCTACTAGTGAGTGCTGGTATGCTGCTAACAGGCCACTAGTTTACTGGTATTCCGTTATCAGGCCATCATTCTTTGGTATACCCTTGCCAGTCTAATAGTGAGTGTTAGTATGCCACTGCCAGGCCACTAGTTTTCATTCTATAAGTACTGGTATCCTGTTACCAAGCTATTAGTTTCCAATGTATCAGTACTGGTATCCCATTGCCAGTCAACTAGTGAGTTGAGTGTTGGTGTTAAAAAAACCCATACATATAGATATATATTTTTTTGCTAAAGCCATTTTCGCCAAATGCTAAAAGTTAGAGTCATTTTGATAATTTCTTCTCATTTGGCTCCATTGGGGATGCCCAGAACTAACCCTGGGTGGTACATCGCAACGTGACGAAGCAAATGTGGATGTGACCTTGACCCTCCATGCAAAGGGCAGATAACCTTATAATTTTACCTTCAACTTTTGCGTTTTGGTCCCTTTTCACAAGCTATACACCAAGACCTTTCAAACTTTGCTTATAGTTGTATCTTGAGTGGTACATTGCAACGTGACAAAGCAAATGTGGATGTGACCTTGAACCTCCAAGCAAGGGGCAGATAATTTAATAATTTTTACCTTCAACATTTGCGTTTAGGTCACTTTCTCGCAAGCTGTATGTATGCACTACACCTTTCAGACTTTGTTTATAGTTGTATCTTGGGTGGTACATCGCAATGTGACCAAGCAAATGTGGATGTGACCTTGACCCTCCAAGCAAAGGGCAGATAACCTTATAATTCAAACTTTGCTTATAGTTGAGTGGTACATTGCAACATGACAAAGCAAATGTGGATGTGACCTTGACCCTCCAAGCAAGGGTCCGATAACTTAATAATTTTTACCTTCAACATTTGCGTTTATGTCACTTTCTCAAAAACTTTATGCATTAGACCTTTCAAACTTTGCTTATAGTTGTTTCTTGGGTAGTTACAAAAAGCAAATGTGGATGTGACCTTCACCATCCAAGCAAAGGGCAGATAACTTTAATTGTTACATTTACATCACTTACTCATGAACTATAAGTATGCACTAGATGCTTTAAACCTAGTTTATAGCTTATCTTTGGAAGACAAAACATTCTATTTTGACATAGTCGTGTCTTGGGTAGTGCATCTTTTTGGACGCATGCATTTCATTTATGACCTTGACCTACATTTTGGAGCTGATGATTTGTTAGAATTTTTTTTTATATTTTTAGCTCGACTGATCAGAGATCAGCAGAGCTTATGCCGTGGTTCGGCGTCCGGCGTCCATCTGTCCGTCTGTCTGTCCGTCTGTCCGTAAACTTTTATTTGTAGCGACTACTCCTCTGAAACTCCTGGATGGATATTCATGAAACTTCACAAAAATGTTGCCCATGAAGTCTAGTTGATCCTAGCAAAAATTCATGTTGATGTGAAATCCAAGACGGCCGCCAAAGCTAAAAATAGATTTTTAGAATACAAATTTGTAGCGACTACTTCTTGAAAACTCTAAGTGATATTGATATGGGACTTTTTCTAAAATGATCAGCATGACATGATGTTGGTCCTTGTCGAAAATCGTTTTGATTCGGTGTTAAACATGGCTGCCAGCGGCCATCTTTGTTTACATAGAGTTATATAATGAAAACTTGTAGCGACTACTCCTCTGAAACTACTTGACGGATTTTCATGAAACTTCACAGGAATGTTGCTCTTGATGTCTAAGTGATCCTAGCAAAATTTTAGGTCGGCCGGAAATTCAAGATGGCCGCCACAGCTAAAAAATTTTTTTCAAAATACAAGGTGGTAGCGACTACTTCTTGAAAACTACAAGTGATATTGATATGGGACCTTTTCTAAAATGATCAACATGACATGATGTTGGTCCTTGTCAAAAATCGTTTTGATTCGACGTTAAACATGGCTGCCAGCGGCCATCTTTGTTTACATAGAATTATCTAGTAAAAACTTGTAGCGACTACTCCTCTGAAACTACTCGGCGGATTTTCATGAAACTTCACAGGAATGTTGCTCTTAATGTCTAATTGATCCTAGCAAAATTTCAGGTCGGCCGGAAATTCAAGATGGCCGCCATGGCTAAAAATAATAGATTTTCAAAATACAAGTTTGTAGCGACTACTTCTTGAAAACTATAAGTGATATTGATATGGGACTTTTTCTAAAATGATCAGCATGAGATGATGTTGATCCTTGTCAAAAATCGTTTTGATTCGATGTTAAACATGGCAGTCAGTGGCCATCTTTGTTGACATAGAGTTATATAATGAAAACTTGAAGCGACTACTCCTCTGAAACTACTTAACGGATTTTCATGAAACTTCACAGGAATGTTGCTCTTGATGTCTAATTGATCCTAGCAAAATTTCAGGTCGGCCGGAAATTCAAGATGGCCGCCACGGCTAAAAATAGATTTTCAAAAAACCAGTTTGTAGCGGCTACTTCCTGAAATCAAAATCAATCAGTAGAGCTTCAAGGTCATTGACCTCTTGTTTTCTTTTATTATTTTTATATATTTTTATTTTTTTTAATTTTTGTTTTTTTATAGAATTGCATTTTGTTTTTAAACAAATGCACTTAAATGTCATCTCAGCAAACTATAAACTCCATTGTATTTAGTTATTAAAATGTTAACAAACTTTCATTTAAGCATCATTTATCTTTTATTTTTAAGTCCCGCCCCCGTTAGGTGAGACATATGAATCTTTTCATTTGATGTTATACGAGACATATTTAAAAAAAAAGAAAAAGAATGTTTATGAATATAACAATGTTTTACCCCACATAGTGGAGTGGAGGAAAACATTGATAAGTGGATTAGACATCACTGATGACATGGGGTTTGGGAATTAGACAATACCATAGATATTGAGTATATTGGTAGACCCTAGGGAATGGACAGTCAGTTTGTATATTTGTCTAATAGTATGCTCTACAGCGACCCTTCCTCTGTACTAGTCCTATAGTCCTAATCAGACTTATACAATGTGGAATGTTTCAGATAAATTATAGATTACGTCAAAACATAGAGGAGAAGAGACGGCAGGTGAATTACGTAGGAGTTGGAGTGCCTCCAGAGGGACAACGGGTGTTTAACGCTGTTCTCAAAACGTAAGTAGTTTGCAAGACGTTTACACTTTGTGGAGGGGAGGACATATTGTTCTTGTGCTGTCTGTATGTCACAAACTTTGTCAGGCTTAGTTCTCCAGAACCCCTGGCCGGATTTCGAAACTTTGCAGGGATGATCAGTACCAAACCTTAATGTTCATATCATTGTGGTGTTTCGGTTGAATGATTTTTGGCAGTTATGGCCCTTTAAAGATTATAATACACAAGCTTTGTCTGGACTAGTTCTCCTGAACCCCTGTTCAGATTTCAGCGAAACTTGGCAAGGATGATCAGTAGGAAGCCTAGTTGTGCATTTCATCGCCGAAGGCCAGCAGAGCTTATGGGATGCCGAGTTGTCCAACATCCGGTGTTCGTCCGTCTGTCGTCAGTCCGTTGTTAACTTTTGTCTCAAGACAATAGGGCCTTCAATTTTTCATCCAATCTTTACCAAACTTTACCAGATTGTTAATACCAATGAAAGCTTGGACATGTTCAAAAAACAGCCAGATCAGACTAGTAACAGGGGAGTTATGGCCCATGATTTAGTTAAAAATGCTATATTTTGCCACGTTAAGACAATAGGGCCTTTTTAGCTCGACTATTCGAAGAATAAGAGAGCTTATGTAATCACCCCGGCATCGGCGTCGGCGTCCCACATCAAGGTTTGCGTGTAAGCTGTGTTTACAAGTCTATATCTCTTTTATTCCTTATCCTAGCACAACCAAATTTGTTTATGGGCTTCCTTATAGCATTATCTTAAGGGCTTCATAAGCAATTTTGGTTCCTGTAACCCATGGGCTCCCATGGAACCCAAATTCTGATAGCCCTTAAAATATGTCTGTTTCACATCAAATTGTGCGTGTAAGCTGTGTTTACAAGTCTATATCTCTTACAATTCTTACCCTAGCACATTCAAATTTGGCCATTAGCTTCCTTTCTAGCATTATCGTTAGAGCTGCTTAAGTAATTTTGGTTCCTGTAACCCCTGGGCTCTCATGGAACCCAAATTCTGATAGCCCTTAAAATATGTCTGTTTCACATCAAATTGTGCGTGTAAGCTGTGTTTACAGGTCTATATCTCTTAATTTCTTGTCGTAGCTGAACTAAATTTTGGAATTGGTTTCCTTATAGTATGTTGTAAAGGGTTGGATAAGTAATTTTGTCTTCTGCAAATTCTGGGCTCCCATGGAACCCAAATTGTGATGGCTCATACAATGTGCAATAAAGGCAGATCTAGGTTTGCATGTAAGCATGTATATATCTATAATTTTGGTTTGGGATTTGTTATAGCATTATGCATCTTATTACTTCACCCATATTGGGGCATGGGCTCCCTCCTCACCCCCCCCCCCCCCCCCCCCCCCCCCCCTATACTATCAAGTTTGTTCAAATAAAGTCCCCGGGGTAAAAAATTACCGTGCCCCGGGGTCCAAAGTTTGTATTTTGAGGTTTTGCATGTTTTTCATATAGACATATAGGAAAAAACTTTAAAAAATCTTCTTCTCTGAATCTTTATATATTTACACTAATTTTTAAATAATACTTCATTTTTCATCAATTTTTGCGCACAATATGCCGTAAAACACCATTCATTCATTCTTCTCTGAAACCACAAGGCACAGAGCTCTCATGTATTACATGTAGCATCAGCTTATGGTCCTCTACTGAGTCACAGTTTTACATAGGATTTTTTTTTAAAAATCTGCTTCTCGGAAACTACAACAGCCAGAGGTTTGATATTTTGCATTTACTATAAGATTATGGTCCTTTACCAAGTTTGTTGAAATGGTGACCCTCGGGTCACATTTGGCCTCGCCCCAGGGGTCACATGTTTTACATAGACATGTATAGGGAAAAACTTAAAAAATCTTCTTCTCTGAAACTGCAAGAGCCAGAGGTTTAATATTTTGCATTTGCTATAAGCTTGTGGTCCTCTACCAAGTTTGCTCAAATGGTGACCCAGGGGTCACATTTGGCCCCACCCCGGGGTCACAGTTTTACATAGGCTTGTATAGGGAAAAACTGAAAAAAATCTTCTTCTCAGGAACCACATGGCACAGAGCTCTCATGTATTACATGTAGCATCAGCTTATGGTCCTCTACTAAGTTTGTTCAAATGTGAC
>JAWPHD010017141.1:0-46115 GCA_037043455.1 Cyrtodaria siliqua | reverse complement strand
ACTACAAGAGTGCCTTGGTTGGTACGAGATTGCTAAACGGTTATGGATATCTTTTCAAATTCAAGGATTTGTAGATGAGAAAATGCCCTTTCCTTCTGATATATTTAACACAGTCGAAAAGGTATCAAACAAAACATTCTTTACCGATGTTTTATTAGATACGATCAGAATGTATCCATTATCGTCAATAGAAAGAACTTTACAAAGACATACCGCATTAGTAAATGCATACAAAGACATCCCGAAAACCACTATTGATGGCATACAGAAGGTGTATAAGGCGGATTTTGCATTGTTTGAATACAATACTTACCCGCCAACTAAGCGTTAACAAACAAGGCAAACACATGTTTAAAAACAAATATGTATATGAGTATTTCTGTTTCCAATCAATTATATTTACAAACATGTATACAAGTTGTGTAAGTTTTCGGTAGGTTTAGGTTTAAGTGTTTTAATGAGCATAGAAATAAAATACATAAAAAATCTAAAAGAAACACTTTCATCAAACGTTTTAGTCTACAGAATTTCTTGGAAACTGGTTGGAACCTCTTGCAAAATGAATCCATCGAACGTTTTATTTATATCAAAATGAGTTTATAGGATATAATATAAACAACCATATGTGAGGTTGTGCGCACAATTTTATGATGTATTAAATATCTGTTAGCGTTTTTTTGTTTTGTTTTTTCATATTTGCGTATACTTGGAATACATATGCCAGCGAACTTACACACAAAGCTGTTTGTAATGTAATCTAACTTGAAACAAAATGTATCAACCTCAATAAATATACACCACTTTCAGTATAAGTATTTATAACCATGATTTCTTAAGAATCCTGGGCTTTGAGTCAATGTGTACCAGCCCATATTTATATGTTTTATGGTTACATGATCATTTTACTGATCATGTAAATAAGGTGAGGTTGTATTTATACTGTGTGTATGATATTCATGTACATTGAATTTCATCAATCGAGATCGATTTATATGATAGCAGTGTAGAGGACATCGCAATCAACCTAAGAGAGCTTTAATCTGGCCATTTCACATTTTAAATCTTTTAGTTTTAGCTCATGCCATCTATTATCAATTAATTATTGCCAAAGTGAAGTATGTATCATAATTATGTTTGTTTATATATGTGGCTATTTTCAAACCTACGTATCGTATTGCATCGTGGGAAGGTCATTTGACGTCACTGTGATGCTGCTATATTTAGCTCTCAAGACATCTAAACGTTCCGATTCGATCTTTGATTATTTAATCATCTTACATCACATTTTGATACTAGTATATAAGGTCTAGGAATGTTTAACAATCATTACCCCTTTATGTTATGTATTTAATTATTTGTAGGAAATATGTTAAACTTATGTTTTAGGTGTTATGATGTCGTCGGTGGGTATACTTTGTTTAAATTGGTAACGGGGGCGTCCGTGGACGGTAGGTACGAGTCTCTGACTTGCCCCTCACCGCAGTGGGTTAGAGCCCTCATGGGTCTAGGAATCTTTATGTGCTGAATCTATCCAGCTGGCTTGCGGAACGTCTGTGGTTGTACCCATGTGCCCGCCCGTGCACGAAAATTGTCCTGAGGGACACCTGGTGTCATCTTCCACCAATGGAAGCTGGAAATTCGCCGTAAGACCTAAGATATGTTGGTGCGACAATTCAGTTCAACATTGAAAATGCTATGGCGACTCCACCATATTTGTTAGGAGTCCGTCAATGATGCACGTGGAAGAGATGGCGGATTGCTGGAATTCGGAAGAACTGAAGGATTGGCGGATTGCGGATTCATAAGCTTCCTAAATTGAACATTATTTTTCTATAAATGTTACTGTATGCTGTTTTATCAGGGTGTACACCGTTGTTTTATTTATTTATTTCCAATATATGCCCATCCGCAAAGAAATAATACAGTATTTGCTGTAACTAGGGTCCAGTTCTGCCTTTAACAGATTTATATTTTTAGGGCACCACAATTAAACTTGTTACTAGATTATTATTTTTTAAAGATCCGCACTCTGATTGGTTTATGTTTAAACAGGTGCGACTAAATTTAATTGCTAGGCACAGTTGTTCATGAAGAAAGTGTGTTACGTTCAGGTTTATGACAGCTTCTAAGGCCCGTAATATAACTTCTTGTTTTCCCCAGGTGTAATTAACAATGAGTTTTTCGATGCAAAAGTATAGGGTTTTGGGAAATATGAGGATAAGAATATAATAATATTAGAAGCAACTTACTGATTTAATTTTCTCATTTTTTTTACTTCTACTGAAATGATCTGCAAATATGTGCTTGGTACAATGAATTGATCCATCTTTCTAAATGTTATTTCTATATTTGAATGTTATTTCTTTCGAAATATTCTGAATATGTTTGTTCCAATGGCAAATTGTCAAGTGTTTTTTTTAAACATAATGCTGATAACCAAAGGCACCATTGAGTTTATCATGGGGCATTTTCATGGTGTTACATGTATTAAAAGATTCAACAAGAAAACGAACCTATCAGCGGTTTTCGGGAACGATGTACAGCTGTGGGGGCATGAACAGGCCAATAAAATAAGACACTACATGGTCCCGGAGAGAAATTACGACTGACTGCATTATCAACCGTTGCAGACAGTGGTTTCCAAATGTACATTAACAACCATATATGGGACAAAAATGGAATTATTTCATCATATACATAGCATTTGTTAATTAGAGCGTGCCCTTTATGAAACGTAATGTTCAAACTAGAAAAGTTACAAGACAACATTGTGTTGTTTTTTTGTTTTGTTTTTTGTATGTTTTGTTTAAATCTGCTCTAGGTCACATCGCTTCTAGTGTATAAGTAAGTCAAAGAAAATCAATATCGGGGTTTTAAATATAATGCCATGCCTAAACACGAAATTTGCACTTCACTGACGAAAGCGTTAAATGTATACTCATGGGAATTAGAAAGATTATTATATTAATAATATTGTAATAATTAAAACACTCATAACATCTATTTGATTTGTTTTATGAACGAGACTTCACTTTGGTATTTGTATATGATAGTGATGAATTACATTATATGTATATTTAAATTAGTGTGTGTTTTACATTCTATACCTATGAATATTCGTAGATTGTATTATATAAACATTATGTATGATTGATGCGATGTATGTGTACTATTTAGTTAAACATGTCATATCTCTTATAGTATATGAATATCACGTTTAAAATATGTATAATCGGGTATTATGTATTGCATAGTTTAACATGTTAAACATTGTTTGTTAATGAGATATCCATGATGAGATGGTAATACATTAATAAACAATACAGTATAAGCACTATCCCTACGTCTTGGAAGTTTGATATGTTTGCTATTGTTCACTATTTGCTGCCATTTTATGGTAGTGAAGTCCTTTATATTATTAATAGTTGTATGGACTATTCGATAACAGTAACACGATCTAATCCACCAAAATCTCAAAATAATGCAATATTATATTTTATTGGCTTCTATATTTAGTGATTTTAGGAAATTAACGTAAATAAACACCTCACATTTTGCAATCAAGCTTTATTTTAAAAGCATATCAATGCCGTTGCAAATGCATACAGCGTGCTACTATTACGATATTTCTTGTACACCATATGCCGTCGGTGTGGTTGCATTTGCTCCTGAATATATCAGCCGATATACCTATAATGTATGCTATATAAAAATATATAAGGACATCACTGTTTGTTTATTTGGATGGTATATCATACTTGTGGTACAAGGTGTAATCATTGTAACGTTTAATTATAAATCAGACGTGCGTGAAAGAGAAAGGACAACACAGTGACATCGATTTGTAGACGCACTACATGTTTCTCTTGGCGACGATTGTAAACCTCGTGGTACTCTGTGACTGCACATGCTGAAGCCCTGAAATATACGTGAACGTTGCCACTAATCAGGTTTTTTGGTCGTCCTTTAGCTATCTTAAGAAGTCTGATGAATACGTGCCATGGACACAAATGTTTGACATACGCATGTCAGTGAGGCGTATTTACGTAAGGGCAAACAACGGCAACACAATATACCATCCCCTCTCCCCTACAAATACAGTGATGGTGATGGTGACAAATGGTTGCCATTCGCACAGTACTAGAGATAGACATCTAAAATTGATACCAGCATTGTAATCTACATCCCAGTTTAATAAAAAAACAAATGCACATAAAAGGAATGTACATGTATATAATATGATATAACTGATCTTCATCTTAATCTTAAATAACTTGACTTATTAGAGCAAACCACTCTTCTTAAATATGTAATTATTTACCCTGGCCACGTTCAGCATCTCAATTGGTCTCAATACTTTCTTCAGGGGTACTGCTGAAATAACCTCCAATTGTATTCATTTCTGAAGGTCTTGAAAATACGCATATCCTGTAAATAAAAGGATGTTGTTGAGCAACTGTATATATATATATATATATATATATAAACATCGGACAGAAAAAGCAGCATTTAAGGACGACAGTCCACCACAAACACAACCAGAAACAAAGAACAAATTAAAATATGAATGAAAGGCCAAATAAGACACCACAAACACAAAAGGGTTGACAATACGGGTACCACCTTGGAACGCTCAGTGGCAAATAATGCCGCTGGGGGTTTAACCAGGTTCTAGGCTGCACCAAACCTCACACCTACCCTACTAATAAAAAGGGACAGTGTAAATAAAGAAATCACCGCCATGTGTAAGCAAACATAAACTACTATATTAAGGACCCTTACCTGTCTGGGTTTTGGTAATGATATCAACATTACATAATACTTGTTTGATGATAAACCGATACAAATATGATAGTGGAGTATCGATTTCTGACTTATTATCCCGACGTTTTAGATATTCGTCGAACTGAAACTACTTCATCCGTGACGCATTCATAATTATATCAAACTTCAAAATCTGCTTAAGCCGGTGCTAGGGTGGGTGAGAGGCGTTTCACATTACATTACCTCTCAAAAACAGACTAAAACCGAGTCTGCTACTTTTGTCTCTTGTTTGTTAGTGTTGGTGTTGCTTCCAATGGATAAACTTTAAGTGGTTATTTACATTCACACCCGCGTTTGTTTAGTGGAGTGCGGCGGCTCTAAAATAAAAAGTCGCTCCGAATACAAATCAGTAGTGTTAAAGGCCTACTTTGCCACTGACCGTTCCAAGGCGGTAGCCCTATTGTGTTTTTGATGTCGTTTCCATTTATTATTGCTTCTGCCTTCTTGTTTGTCTGTTTGCGTGTTTGTTTCTGTGTTTTGTGATTGACTGTCCTCCTTGAATGCTACTTTCCCTGTCCGATCTTTATATATTTCTTGTGAAACAGAATATAACACGAGGCAGATTACAGACTGGTGAAACATAGCATAACACAAGGTAGCTTAAAGAACGGTAAAACATAGTATAACACAAGGTAGCTTAAAGACCGGTAAAACATAGCATAACACAAGGTAGCTTAAAGACCGGTAAAACATAGCATAACACAAGGTAGCTTAACGACCAGTAAAACATAGCATAACACACGGTAGCTTAAAGACTAGTACTACATAGTAGAGTAGAACACAATGTACCTTTAAGAAATGTAAAACATAACATAACACATGATAGCTTACATATTGATAAAACACAGTAACACAACATAACACAATGTATATTCAGGAATCCGATGATGACCATTGTGTAATCTTTTCTGATTCCCTTTCATCTCTTCAAGCACAGGGTAATATGAAACATGATAGCCCAGTTGTAATTCAACTTTTAGTAAAGTGCAATTCTCTTATAGTTGATAACGTCATAATTATTTTCTGCTGGCTTCCAAGTCATGTAAGATTACGTGATAATAATAGAGCTGATAGTGCTGCTAAAGCAGCATTAGGCTTATCCATTTGAAGCAACACCAACACAAACAAACAAGAGACAAATGGAGCAGACTCGGGTTTAGTCACGTCCAGTATTCTTGATTTGACGATATCTCGGTATTCTTGATTTGATGAACTCTCAGCATTCTTGATTTGATGATATCACAGTATTCTTGATTTGATGCTGTTCCAGTATTCTTGATTATGTGATATCTCAGTATTCTTGATTTGATGATATCTCGATATCTCTGGTTTGCTGCAAGTTCAGTATTCTTGATTTGATGCTGTTCCAGTATTCTTGATTCTGCGACATCTCAACATGCTTGATTCTATGATATCTCAGTATTCTTGATTTGATGATATGTTTGCTGCAAGCTCAGTATTGTTGATTTGATGATATCTCAGTATTCTTGATTTGATGCTGTTTCAGTATTCTTGATGCTGTGATATCTCAGTATTCTTGATTCTACGATATCCCAGTATTCTTGATTTGGTGCTATTCCAGTACTCTTGATTTGATGCTGTTCTAGTATTCTTGATTCTGTGATATCTCAGTATTCTTGATTATATGATATCTCAATATACTTGATTCTGTGATATCTCAGTATTCTTGATTCTATGATATCTCAGTATACTTGATTCTGTGATAGCTCAGTATTTTGATTTGATGCTGTTCCAGTATTCTTGATTCTGTGATGGATTCCGTGCTATCTCAATATCTCTGATTTGCTGCTATTTCAGTATCTCTGATTTGCTGCTATTTCCGTATGCCTGATTTGACGATATTCCAGTAATCTCTGACTTGATGACATCCCAGTATCTCTGCTTTGCTGCCATTCCAGTATTCATGATTTGCTGCTATCCCAGTATCACTGATTTGATGATATCCCAGCATCCCTGATTTGATTATATCCCAGTATCTCTGATTTGATGCTGTTTCAGTATTCTTGATGCTGTGATATCTCAGTATTCTTGAATCTACGATATCCCAGTATTCTTGATTTGCTGCTATTCCAATACTCTTGATTTGATGCTGTTCTAGTATTCTTGATTCTGTGATATCTCAATATAATTGATTCTGTGATATCTCAGTATTCTTGATTCTATGATATCTCAGTATACTTGATTCTGTGATAGCTCAGTATTCTTGATTTGATGCCGGTCCAGTAATCTTGATTCTGTGATGGATTCCATGCTATCTCAATATCTCCGATTTGTTGATATCTCAGTATTCTTGATTTGCTCCTATTTCAGTATTCATGATTGGCTACTATCTCAGTATTCTTTATTTGATGATTTCTCAATATCTCTGATTCAATGCTTTCTCAGTATCTCTGATTTGATGATATCTCAGTATTCTTGATTCTGAGATATCTCAGCATGCTTGATCCGATGCTGTTTCAGTATTCTTGATTCTGAGATATTTCAGTATGCTTGATTTCGTGCTGTACTAGTATTCTTGATTCTGTGATATCTCAGCATGCTTGATTCTATGATATCTCGGAATTCTTGATTCCGTGATATCTCAGCATGCTTGATCCGATGCAGTTTCAGTATTCTTGATTCTGTGATATCTCGGTATTCTTGATTTGATGCTGTTCCAGTATTCTTGCTTCTGCAATATCTCAGTATTCTTGATTTGATCATATCTCAATATCTCTGGTTTGATGATATCTCAATATCTCTGGTTTGCTACAAGTTCAGTATTCTTGATTGATGACATCTCATTATTCTTGATTTGATGATATCTCAATATTTTTGATTTGATGTTGTTCCAGTATTCTTGATTTGACGATATCTCAGTATTCTTGATTTGATCGTATCTCGATATCTCTGGTTTGATGATATCTCAATATCTCTGGTTTGCTACAAGTTCAGTATTCTTGATTGATGATATCTCAGTATTCTTGATTTGATGATATCTCAGTATTCTTGATTTGATGCTGTTCCAGTATTCTTGATTTGATGATATCTCAGTTTTCTTGATTTGATACTGTTCCGGTATTTTTGATTCTGCGATATCTCGGTATTCTTGATTTGATGATATCTCAATATCTCTGGTTTGATGATTTCTCAATATCTCTGGTTTGCTACTATTTCAGTATTCTTGATTCGATGCTGTTTCAGTATTTTTGATTCTGTGATGTCTCAGTATTCTTGATTTGCTGCTATTTCAGTATTCATGATTTTATGATACCGCGAGATCTCTGATTTGTTACTATTTCAGTATAATTCATCATTTTCTGCTATCTCAGTATTCTAGATTTGATGCTGTTCCAGTATTCTTGATTATATGAAATCTCAATATTCTTGATTCTGTGATATTTCAGCATTCTTGATTTGATACTGTTTGAGTATGCTTGATTTGATGATATCTCAAAATCTCTGGTTTGTTGCAAGTTCAGAGTTCTTGATTTGATAATGTCTCAATATCTCTGACTTGCTGCTATCTCGGTATTCTAGATTTGATGATTTCCCAATATCTCTGATTCAATGCTATCTCAGTATCTCTGATTCAATGCTATCTCAATATTTTTGATTTGATGATATCTAAGTATTCTTGATTCAATGAAATCTCAGTATTCTTGATTCTACGATATCTCAGTATTCTTGACTTGATGCTGTTCCAGTGTTCTTGATTCTGTGATATTTCAGCATTCTTGATTCTATGATATATCAGTATTCTTGATTCGATGCTATTGCAATAGTCCTGATTCGATGCTATTTCAGTATTCTTGATTCTGTGATGGATTCTCAATATCTCTGATTTGATGATATCTCAGTATCTCCGATTTGCTGCTGTTTCGGTATTCTTGATTCCGTGATATCCCAGCATGCTCGATTCGATGCTGTTTCAGCATTCTTGATTCTGTGATATCTCGGTATTCTTGATTTGGTGATATCTCAGTATTCTTGATTTGATGACATCTCAGTATCTCTGGTTTGATGATATCTCAATATCTCTGGTTTGCTGCACGTTCAGTATTCTTGATTATATGATATCTCAGTATTCTTGATTCTGTGATATCTCGGTATTCTTGATTCTGTGATATCTCAGTATTCTTGATTTGATGATATACGAGATCTCTGGTTTGGTGATATCTCAATATCTCCGGTTTGCTCCGAGTTAAGTATTCTTGATTTGATGATATCTCAGTATTCTTGATTCTGTGATTTCCCGGTATGATTGATTCGATGCTGTTTCAGTATTCTTGATTCCGTGATATCTCAGTATTCTTGATCTGATGCTGTTCCAATATTCTTGACTCTTTGATGTCTCAGTATTCTTGATTTCATGCTATTTCAGCATCCCTGATATTTCGATATCTCTGACTGGGTGATATTTCAATAAGTAGCTCCACAAACATTACCAGAACCCCATTTTGAGTTCCATGATCGAGTGTGATATGTATAGTGATGATGAGGATGATTGCTTTTCTCCTTCTGATTTTGTTTAACTGCCGAGACTAGACCCGGAGTTGATGCCGTTTTGGATCGTTATGACGATCTTGTTCCGTCAGACTTTGCCCGACGGCAAAATATTTTTTTTGATGGGTTTTCATGATCGAGTAGAATATATAGCGAGGGCACCAGTATAATTTTTTCCCAAAAAGTATGAAAAAACTGCTACAATATGCAAGGGTTCCCCCTTCCACTCTTTTTTTCTTTCAAAACGTCTGTATTACACATGAGAAAATCGGGAAGGGTGCCCTCCGCTCTTTTTTTTCAAAACGTCTGTATTACAAATGAGCAAATCGGGTAGGGTCCCCACTTCCACATTATTTTTGTTCACAAATGTCTCTTTTTTATCAAATTATGATAGAGTCCCCACTTACATATTTTAGTGATTTTCATGTTTTGGCGAGGGTAAACTGGCCTGGTACCACCAGTTTCTATACTACTTGTATATAATGCTAAATTACCCTGATTGTAAAAGTTGTATTAACACAATTTTCGTAACTCTTGGCAAGCCGCTTGGGATTTGTCTGTTAACAATAAACTCCATTCAATTAAACCATTACTCAGCAATTACCAGAATGTTTACCCTGTTTTGCACCTTTAACGGTCAAACACATCTTGTTTGGATGTGTAGACTTTGATCCTATGCGTCAAAGGTACTACAATGTTAATACTATGAAAGTTATTTGATAATATAGATTTTAGTCTTGTTTTAGATTTACTAAAAGAAATCAGACTATATGAACAATTATAATGTGTTCTTATATATATTTTTTGTTTATATACCCGTTGACGGCCATTTGTTGATTCACATAATTATTATATAGTTTATATTACTACCATATCATCCCTTATTTTTTAATAGTTTTATCTTTATATAGTTACATTGATTTTTAATTAATACTTCATTTCTTCATCTTTCACTAGATTTTGCGCACAATATGACTTGTTTATGTGTCGATGTGCCGGAAAACACCATCATTCATTCATTGCAATGCAGACTTAAGCCTGGTGAAACATAGTACAACATAAAGTAGCTTAAAACACAAGGTAGATTAAAGACTGGTAAAACATAGTATAACACAAGGTAGCTTACATACTGATAAGACAGAGTAACATAATATAAAACAATGTAGCTTAACAAGATTTGTAAAACATAATGTGTAACACTAGGTAGCTTAAAGACTGGTAAAACATACTGTCACGCTAGGTAGTTTAAGACTTGTAAAACAAAGTTTAATACAAAGTAGCTTACAGACCAGTAAAACATAGTATAACACAAGGTAGCTAACAGACTGGTGAAATATAGTATAACACAAGTTAGCTTAAATACTGGTGCAATACAGAATAACAAAAAGTAGCTTACAGACTGATAAAACATATTAACATACAATAACACAGCGTAGATTAAAGAATGGTAATAACATAGCATAACACTAGGTAGCTGAAAGACTGGTAAAACATACTGTCACGCTAGGTAGATTAAGACTTGTAAAACAAAGTTAATACAAGGTAGCTTACAGACCGGTAAAACATAGTATAACACAAGGTAGCTAACAGACTGCTGAAATATAGTATAACACAAGTTAGCTTACATACTGGTGCAATACAGTATAACAAAAAGTAGCTTACAGACTGATAAAACATATTAACATAAAATAACACAGCGTAGCTTAAAGACTGGTAGCAACATAGCATAACACGAGTTAACTTAAAGACTGGTGAAACGTAGTATACACTAGATAGCTTACCGTATGGTAAAGCATAGTATAATACTAGGCAGCATAAACACTGGTCCAACATAGTATAACACTAGGTAGCTTAACGACGGGTAAAACATAGTAACACACAAAGAAGATTGCAGACTGATCAAACATAGTAACATAACATAACACAATATGTCTTAAAGACTGGTCCAACATAGTATAACACAAGGTAGCTTAACGACGGGTAAAACATAGTAACACATAAAGTACATTGCAGACGATAAAACATAGTAACATAACATAACACAATATATCTTAAAGACTGGTCCATCATAGTATAACACTAGGTAGCTTAACGACAGGTAAAACATAGTAACACACAAAGTACATTGCAGACGATAAAACATAGTAATATAACATAATACAATATAGCTTAAAGACTGGACCAACATAGTATAACACAAGGTAGCTTAAAGACTGGTGAAACATAGCATAACACAAGGTAGCTTAAAGACTGGTAATACATAGTATAACACAAGCCAGCTTAAAGACTGGTAAAACATAGTATAACACGAGTTAGCTTAAAGACTGGTGAAACATAGTGTAACGCAAGGTAGCTTAAAGACAGGTGAAATATAGTATATCACAAGGTAGCTTAACGACGGGTAAAACATAGTAACCCACAAAGTACATTGCAGACGATAAAACATAGTTAAATAACATAACACAATATAGCTTAAAGACTGGTCCAACATAGTATAACACAGGGTAGCTTAACGACGGGTAAAACATATAAAAACACAAAAAAGATTGCAGAGTGATAAAATATAGTAACATAACATAACACAATATAGCTTAAAAACTGGTCCAACAATAGTATAACACAAAGTAGCTTAAAGACTGGTGAAACATAGTATAACACAAGGTAGCTTAAAGATTGTTAATACCTAGTATAACACAAGTGGTAAAATATAGAACATAACACGAGGTAGGTTATAGACTGGTGAAACATATATTAAAGAAGGGTAGCTTAAAAACTGGGGAAACATAGTATAACGCAAGGTAGCTTAAAGACTGATAAAACATAGTGTAACACAAAGTAGCTTAAATACTTTTAAAACACAGAAAAACACGAGGAAACTAACTGACAGATAAAACATAATCAGTACGGGAGCAGCCTTGATATTTTCCTACATCTTTCAAATATCGCAACCACGCTTGACAACGAAAAGTAGTACGTCATCTTTCGGCAACGTCAAAAAAAAAAAATGTCCGCCATTTTTAATTTTTTAAAACACATAATTTGGAAAATTGTGACAATTTTTGATCATGAAATTTCATTTCTGCTTTAAGTTTCGTGATTTTCGGCTGTACCGACTTTTTTTTTAGAAGCTTTACTGCGTGATAAATGCAGACCCGCCTTGTAAAATGTCGAAGCGAGGGGCGATAACTCTAAAAGATGCCATTTTTAGAATATGTTTAAAATGACAACAACCGTGTGTTTTTTGTTAAATAAAATACGAGGAGATACTTGAATTGTTGTTTTAGCTCACATATTACATGAATTTTGCTGCATGTCACGAAAAGCATGTTATTTCTTTATCAAAAGTACACGAAAATACGAACTGTTTGACTCAACTGTAATTTTGACTCGACTGTCCTCGCATAAACTGCAGGCGCGTATTCTATGGAGCGGGTAGTACTGGGCACCCTCTCATATGTGGAAAGTGTACGTAACAATCGCTACTGTTCAAGATGGGAGTTGGGGTGGAGAGAAGGAGGGGGAGGGCATCTGAGCTGAGATGTAAAAGGATGCGCCCCATCCCCATCCCACCCCAACTAAAATCATTAAAGTCTGTTTTTGAAAGCTCTTGCAAGCATACATTCTTAAACATATTTAGATAATATATTTGTTGCTGTGTTTTTGACTAGACTGTCCAGTGTCTAATTGTCATCCGCAACTTGGCGCAGGCCATTTTTTTTACTTTATATTTTTAAAGTTGAATTGTGTTTTAGGTCATTATAGCACATTTTAGGCCATATTTCCTGGGTAGAACCAGTACTGTGTACGTTCTCACCTATAAGTTGAGCTCCCAGTGGGAATTGAACCCGCAGCGGTGAGAGGTGAAAATGAGAATGTATACAAATATAAAAAAAGGTAACTGAACATCTCCGTAACTCAATATGTCCATGGGACTTGAATGACCGCACTGAAAACAATCCATAGAAAATTGTACAATGCAAGAATATATATTCATAAATAAATTTTATTTTGATGCAAAATCGATATGCACCTCTAGACATCATAGATAAAGATCATGTAAAGTTTCGAAAAGATTGGTTAAAAACTGTGGAAGGATATAGACGCACAGATAACCAACACCATATGCCGCCTCACCATTGATGGTAAACAATAAACATTTAAGGTACATATTAAAGCCTTAAATATTATCTTTCTTGACTAACGTTAAGTTAAAAATAGGTAACAAGTCGGATATCAAAATGAATTATTAATTTGATTTAAAACATTTTATTTCAAATATTTACATCAAAACATCCCAAATATAAAGGGTATTACATAACAAATTAAATTGCATCATACAATAATTGTTTTTATTTATTAAAGGGACACACAGCATTTATCAAGCATTAAAAGTTGCACTTGATTGATTAATCAATAATTTATTTTCACTTTACACCCGCTTGCATATATTTAAATTATAAGTTATAACATTTTGGAGTTTAAAAAAAAAAGATTGCTGCATGTCCCTTTAATATGTGCACCTCTCAGCCTGTATTGTTTATATGGTGCAAGTCATTTTGAACATATGTGGGGTTATATATATACATGTAATTGTTTGTTGTTTTTTTGGTGAGGAAGACCACCCACTTTTCTTCTTGGTAGAATTGAATTGAATGTTGTTTAACGGCTCATCAACACAATACAGGTTATTTAGAGCCGCCCCAGAGAGAGGGGAAGGATACATAGGAATCCGGGAACCTGCCCTACTCTTATTATCGAATAGATTCCTATGGTTCTTTAACGTGCTCGGAGGATAGACCGATACTCGGGACCGCCCGGTTTACGTCCCCATCCGACGGTCTTCTGGGTAGAACCAGTAATATACACCTCCTGCCATCTGTTATTCCACAAACTTTTATATAATCCAATACAATTCAGAAAACATCATTTTAATCCAATAAAGAAATTTGGCACGGCCGGTCAGATTAACAGAAACACATTTATATTTTCGTATTAGCCCTTATTTTGAGCCACTCCAATGAACTGTCCAGTTAATGTCGCCATCGATCCACCTCTGTCAACAGTCAGACATGCATGTTGATATGATATTGTGCTGGCTGAACTGGTGATCCTCTTACTAGACATATTTTTCTTGAAGTTGATGCTAGTACTGTCCGTATGAGGTATTGCTGATTCATGATTCATAAAAAAAATAAAAAAATATTGTACACCATCGTGTTATACTATTCTTGTTCGTTTAAGTATTTCTGATTCTGTTGTTAATGTTGTAAAAAGTTATATGTGACTACTTGTTTCAATAAAATCCTCCCATATATATTGTGACTTCACTAACTATTTTCAGATAACTCCCAGCATCTCAGGACTCCAGGCTCTGAAAATAAAAATGATATACATGATATTTTGTTTCAACTTAAATAGGTTACTTTAGGTAACAAGTTGTAGAATTGAAATATGTAAATGAATAGTGATTATAGAACTTTTTTTACATGTACAATAAATTAAAAATAATCGTTTTCTGCTAAATCAACACATTACCGGTATACATTATTTAGAGCCGCCCCACATCACATAGGAATTCGAGAACCTGTCTTACTCTTACTAATGTATATATTTCTATGGTTGTTTATCGTGCTCGGAGGATAGACTCCCCAGTTTCAATCCCAATCCAACAAAAGAGGCTGAGAAACAAACAAGGCTGAGGGAATGTGTATTGCCCGAAAAAACAGACGAAACTCAGTGGTGCATGTGTGACTTGAACCGGAATCTCCAGATTGCCATCGTGCACCGTGCTATTGCTGGGCCATGCCAGCACATTTTGTTAAGTCGGGGTCTTGGTTAAGTTTAATATTTTAGATGTAATACAAATTTAAGGACCTTTTTATTTTGTTTGTTTAATTTTACATACGTACTAAGCACAATATGACCTATTTATGTGTCGATGTGCTGTAAAACACCATTTTTATTTTTAGTATAAAAAGTCTGAGACTGGTGCACAATGCCACATATTTTGCAAATAACATGCATTGATAAATTAGCTGCGCTTACCTACCCACTGGCTTACACAAGGCTCATGATGTAGTTATACTGTGAGACTGGGCAACTTGACTTGAATCTGGCTGTGGTAATACTGCACACTGCCTCTAGCTAACTGAAAAAAACAATTCAAAAACTGTCATATATAAAAACTGTCATATATGATATTGTTTCATTTGTTTTTAATATTTATAATAACTCTGTCCAACTTTCTCAATGCTATCTAGGTCAGCTTTCCATAATATTTTACTTAAAACACAACTAGAATTGAAAGTGTTGCTTTCCAGAAGATGATACTGTCCAAAATGTAAGTCACACACACTGTAAGTCACAGGTAGCATTCATGAACAAATAGTATTTTCAAGGCTTAATTTTCATCAATTATTCATCACTCATGTGTTCTAAAAAATGATCAGAATTAATATATATGAACCACCACCGTTTTACATGTTTCAACGTTAAACACTTGCATACAGAAATTAAAAGTGTATTTACTTACATAGGCTGTCATAGGCTACAGTACAGACAATGCCATGACCCATTTCAGGCATTTGCTGCCATGCTGGTGTGTTCCACTTTTCAATTTTAATTCTCTACATTGTCTACTGTCATAGAACTATTTGTTTGTAGTTTGTAAATTACGCACTCATGCAAAACTTGGAATTATATACGATCGTGATTGTAACACTGTTTTAATTCCACTCCTGTGCAAATAATCCATCGGTCTATCGGGACGTATATGATCTATCTGTGTAAACACGCATCAGCATAATTTGACCTTTGAATGTGTGTGAGCTATTTTTAGCACATTCCTTAGATAATTATAACCGTTCAATTCAATTCACAATATTTAGTTTCTGTGACTGTGTGACATTATGATGTTAATTTGTCCAGGGAGAAGTGGGTTTTTGGCGTGCGGCTGACTGGCCCTGGGCTTGGTGTTTTTCTGTGTCGCCGCCATTTTGAATAGCCTCTGAAAGAGTGAAATGCAGGTACCAACTTTCAAAACGGGCACGCAAAATGTATATTCACGAAAAAATAAGAAATTTTCAAAAAAGGTAGATCAGGTAATGATCTTCGACTCCTGGCAATTTCAACAATATTTAAGAATATACAATTTGTGTACCCGTTTTGAAACATTGGCAATTTCGAAGAAAACAAAAAACTAGTTGTTTTCGATCTTCGCATTTGTACCGCGATTTCCGACTATGATATCTCAATAAAACCTGTCAACACGATTGTTTGATGAATCTCCGACATAATAACTGACTTCTGATATGATTTGTTTTCTTTGCCATCTAGTATAAGCTTTAAACTAGCGTTTCTAAAAAGAGTACTATAAAATCCGCGCATCTGCACGTGCTTGCAAAATGGGAACTACGTTGCCTCCAACACCAATTATTTATGTTTGAGTTATGCGGTCCAAGCACGTGAAATGACTTCTCTGCTCCCGTACTGAATAACATTAAATAACACAATGTAGCTTAAAGACTGGTGAAACATAGTATAACACAAATTAGTTTAAATACAGATAAAATGATAAAACAGAGTAAACACAAGGTAGCATAACGACAATTAAAACGTAGTAAAACACAAAGTAGATTGCAGACTGATAAAACATAGTAACATAACATAATACAAGACAGCTTAAGACCGGTACTAAATAGTATAGCACAAGGTAGCTTAAAGACTGGAAAAAATAGTATAACACAAGGTAGCTTAAAGACTTGTAAAACATAGAAAAACAAGAGGTAACTAACAGATTGATAAAAAATAGCCACATTAAATAACACAATGCAGCTTAAATACTGGTGAAACATAGTATAACACAATTTATATTAAATACTGATAAAACAGAGTGTAACACTAGAAAGCTTAAAACCTGGTAAAACATAGTATAACACCAGGTAGCTTACAGACTGGTAAAACATAGTATAAAACAAATAGTTTAAAGACTGGTAAAACATATTATATCACAAGATAGCTTAAAGCCTGGTAAAACATAGTAACATAAAAATAACACAATGTAGCTGAAGGACTGGTGAAACATAGTATAACACAAAGTAGCTTAAATAATGATAAAAAACAGAGTATAACACTAGATAGCTTAAAGCCTGGCAAAAAATAGTATAACACTAGGTAGCTTACAGACAGGTACAAACATAGTATACCACTAAGTAGCTTGAAGACTGGTAAAACATGGTAAAATAATATAACACAATGTAGCTTATTAAATAAACACAATATAACACAACACTGATATAATATAACATTACACGAAACAGTTTACATACACATAAAACATAGCATAACACAAGGTAGCTTAAATACTGATAAACATAGTATAACACTAGGTATCGTAACGACTGGTGAAAAAGAGTATAACACACGGCAGATTACAGACATGTAAAACACAGTAAAACACGAGGTAGATTACAGACTGGTAAAACATGGTATAACACTAGGTAGCTTAACAACTGGTAAAACATAGTATTAGGATAGGTTACATACTCTTAAACATTGTAACATAATAAAGCATAATGTAGCTCAAAGACTGGTAAAACATGATATGACACAATATATTTTAAGTACTGGTAAAATATAGTATAACACGAGACCGATTACAGACATGTAAAACATAGTTTTAACAAGAGGTAGCTTACAGACAGGTAAAACATAATATAACACGAGGTGGCTTACAGACTGGTAAAACATAGTATAACACAATGTAGCTAAAAGACTGGTAAAAATAGTATAAAACATTAAAGACCGGTACAACATAGATAACAATATGTATCTTAAAGGCTGTAAAACATAGTATAACACGAGACGAATTACAGACATGTATAATAACATAGTTTTAGCCAGAGGTAGCTTACAGACAAGTAACATAATATAACACGAGGTAGCTTACAAACTGGTAAAACATAGTATAACACAAGGTAGCTTAAAGACTGGTAAAAATAGTATAATACATTAAAGGTACAACTTAGTATACCATTGTGTATCTTAAAAACTTGTAAACTATAGTATAACAATTTATTGTATACTTTCATATTGTCCCGTTTAGTTTGCATTGAGCTAAGCGTTCAATATTCTACGATATTGCACGCATTCATATTGCACGGGAACTTTTGCTCGTGCTTGCTAAGAGCCGCGAAATAGAATTAAGGAACTACTTTCAAATAAAAATAACGGAATCCTTCCTATAGTGTTTTTTTTTCAATCTTTTATGGCAAAAATTGATAAAATAACTGAAATGGTCACTCACCCACTGTTTTTAACGTTATCGAATGGTAAACAAACTTTAGAAAATGGCTTGTTGTTTAAATGACGTCATCCGACGTCGACGTCGTTTTCGCGCGAAATAATCATCCACACAAAATGAAACTGAATGGCAAGATAGGAATTCCATCAAAAGCTATAAAAATAACACAAATACAATGAAAAGTAATAGTTATACAATTAACATTGATCGAAAACAATATGAAAGTATACAATAAAAAGGTTATTGAATTTGTATGGCTAAATATTACTTGGAACTCGTTGTTTTGGCGCAGGACGACTCGCAAGCTCGTCGTCCTTTGCCAAAACAACTCGTTCCAAGTAATATTTAGCCATACAAATTCAATAACCTATAAAATAGCATAATATAACACAATGTAGCATAAAAAACTGGTAAAACGCAATATAAACGAGGTAGTTTAAATACTGACAAAACATAGTATAACTCAATGTAGCTTACAGACTGTTAAAACAAAGTATAACACAATGCAGGTTACAGACAGGTCAAACATACACTTCTCAAAACTGCTAACTACACCGCTCACGTTTTGGGTTATATATATCGATGGGTTGAATGTTTTTCAATAAAATAAAAAGGAAATACCAATTCAATCATTTTTACATCATTTCATTTTATTTTTTTCATGGGCAATGCTAGAACTAAACCACAATAAGCAATTACAAACGACCCATGTAAACACTAAAGTCACACTTTTATGAACAAGAAATGAAAAGTGTGACTTTAGTGTTTACATGGGTCGTTTGTAATTGCTTATTGTGGTTTAGTTCTAGCATTGCCCATGAAAAAAATAAAATGAAATGATGTAAAAATGATTGAATTGGTATTTCCTTTTTATTTTATTGAAAAACATTCAACCCATCGATATATATAACCCAAAACGTAGCGGTGTAGTTAGCAGTTTTGAGAAGTGTAGTATAAGACGAGTAATTTAAAGACTGGTGAAACATAGAATAACATGAGGTGGCTTACAGATATATTTAACCAAGTATCATTATATAACATATAGTATTACACGAGGTATCTTACCGACTGGTGAATAGAATAGTATAACTTCAGGTAGATTAAGGACTGGTGTAACATTGTATAACACAGGTACCTTAAGGACTGGTTAAACATAGTATACCACAAAATAGCTAAAACACTGGTAAAACATAGTACACGTATAACACGAGGTAGCTTACAGACTGATGAAACAGTGTTTAACACAAGCCAGCTTAAAGACTGGTAAAACATAGTATATAGACAGATAAAAATATCGGACAGGGAAAGCAGCATTCAAGGACGACAGTCAACCACAAAACACAAAAACAAATACGCAAACAGACAAACGAGAAGGCAAAAGTAATAAAAATGTAAGCGACATCACAAACATAAAATGGTTGACAATAGGGCTACCGCCTTGGAGCGGTCAGTGGCAACAAAGGCCACTGGGGCTTTGAACCGGATATAGGGTGCACAAAACCTCACACTTACACAAAGTAGCTTAAAGACTGTTAAAACAGTATAATACAAGGTAGCTTGAAGACTAGTGAAACATAGTATACCATAAAATAGCTAAAACACTGGTAAAACATAGTATAACACGAGGTAGCTTACAGACTGATGAAACAGTGTTTAACACAAGCCAGCTTAAAGACTGGTAAAACATAGTATATAGACAGATAAAAATATCGGACAGGGAAAGCAGCATTCAAGGACGACAGTCAACCACAAAACACAAAAACAAATACGCAAACAGACAAACGAGAAGGCAAAAGTAATAAAAATGTAAGCGACATCACAAACATAAAATGGTTGACAATAGGGCTACCGCCTTGGAGCGGTCAGTGGCAACAAAGGCCACTGGGGCTTTGAACCGGATATAGGGTGCACAAAACCTCACACTTACACAAAGTAGCTTAAAGACTGTTAAAACAGTATAATACAAGGTAGCTTGAAGACTAGTGAAACATAGTATACCATAAAATAGCTAAAACACTGGTAAAACATAGTATAACACGAGGTAGCTTACAGACTGATGAAACTGTGTTTAACACAAGCCAGTTTAAAGACTGGTAAAGCATAGTATAACACGAAGTAGCTTAAAGACTGTTAAAACATAGTATAATACAAGGTAGTTTGAAGACTATTGAAACATAATATAACACGAGGTAGTTTAAATATTGGTAAAACATAGTAACGTAATATAAATACATGCTGCTTGAAGAATGGTAAAACATAATTTGACACATGGTAGTTTAAATACTGATAATATAACTGTGTTATACTTATAGTATAACACAACGTAGCTTAACGATTGGTGAAACATAGTACAACACGAGGTATCTTACAGACTGGTAAAACAGAGTATAACACAAGGCAGATTACAGACTGGTAAACATAGTATAACACGAGGTAGATTCCAGAAAGCATTACGTGGTCCGAGTATTAACTTTCATACCCCATCCAACCCTTTCTCCAAGAAGCGAAAACGGGGTTAGCTGGGGTATGAAATAAAACCTTAATTTCGCCTTAAAATGTTTGCAAATTGTAAAATTAAAAGGTTTAATAGGTAGCTTTTAACAAGTCATCGCATTTTTTTCATTAAAACAAGATTTCAAATTATAAAATCCTACTAATGTAAGATTTCCCATGGCTTAATGGAATTAAGGTGGGACCAATTAATGGTTAAAACACAGTGTAACACTAGGTAGCTTAAAGACTGGTGTAACATAGTTTAACACTAGGTAGATTAAACACTGCTCAAACATATTATAACACACGGTAGCTTAAACACTGGTAAAATATAGTATAACACAAGGTAATTTAAAGACTGGTGAAACATAGTATAAGATCAAGGTAGCTTAACGATTAATCAAACATAGTAGAACACAAGGTAGCTTAAAGACTGGTAAAACCATTCTTTAGAAAAGAAAGAAGATTGATCGGAAGATAGCGAGCTCTATAAAAGTTAGGCGAAACAATACAAGTTGGTGTTGAAAGTATTAATGAGCGAATTAAAGAAATCAACAAAACAAATGGTTGACAACAATGAATTAGAAACTGCTATTGCGGATGATTCAAAACAAATGCGAACAAATGAGAACTACCTTTGTTACCGAAATAACTCAAAATATTAAATGAACAGATAAACACTGACGTTGCCGATATCAACAAAATGTTTTTTGACATCAAAAAGGAAATGGTTGACAGTAAGTCGCTAGAAGCTGCCCTGAACAAACTGGTTAACAATAATAAACTAGAAACTGTTGATGTTTCAAATATTTGAAGCTGTCCAGGATGAAAGAAGCAACACTTTGATAATGACATCGATTTTCTTAATGAGCATAATCAAAAGTCTGGTATTCGCCACAGAGCACTCTTGGTATAATTGATGAGTTGAAAGTAAAAGTAGAATATTTATGTCGGATTCTAATTCTTGAAGCCAATTAGACGGAATAAGTATAATCAAAGATAACTTTGGTTATGCATCGTACCCGACACAAAAGCCACTAGAAAGAACCATTCATCAAAATGTTCTCGAAGTATTTACAGTATTATTGTGTATAGTTCTTTACAAAAAGTGCAGAATATGCTACGGAATATCCCGTGGTTGTAAACGTCCCCGCGACGCAACAATTGTAAAACCCTGGCGCTATATATTTGAAGCAGACCTTACATATACTGTTCAACATGCAGGCATTGATTTAAAATGGTTTGATTGGTTTAATAAACGTACTGGAGCGTCACTTTCTCAACCAAAATCAGAAAATGGAAAACAAATACTAAAAGAAACAATTGAAGTATACCTTTCAAAATCTCATTATTGGACCACCACTACAACCATAACAGATACCACTACTCAATTTTGAAAACTCAAGTTTTAAACTGTATTACAAAGGTGATTAATTGTATCTACTAACATGTATAATGGAATAAAAAGTTACATAAAAAGCTTCAATAATAAATAGCTCAATTTCACTGAGTAATTTTACAACTGTATTCGACAGGCCCTTAACATTAGACAAGAACAAACAGTATGGCACTGGACTTGACAAATTTAATTCTATGACTTACTCATGGTATAATATAAGTCAGGAATTTAATAACAAAGTGATAAGGTATCACAATGGAGAAGATTGGAAAAATATTATTTTTACAAATGAAAATTACAGTTATGGTGATATTGAAAATTAAATAAAAGAAACATGTACTGTACGGCAATTTACCTGCTGACTCGCCTGAATCGTCTGATTTATCAAGTTTCAAATGTTTAGTTACATGTACCATATATAATAATTTCATACTTGATTTAAGAGAATCAAAATATCACATTTTAATCGGCTTTGATAAAGATGCAGTTATTAGAGAAACTAAATTTGGAACTGGAACACCAAACATAACAAATTATATCGATAATTTATATATCCCACTCTGATTTGATAAGTAATTTTATTGTTGATGGATCATACGGGGATGTTATTTATGAAATAAGTACATCTAATTGCAGGAGGTCATATCATTTTAAAGATAAACCGATAAGGCTAGGATACTGCGAAGTAAACAAAAACGATCATTAACAATTATTTATCTTAATGGAGTTCAAACATCATTTTGACTTGTATCAAATAATTAATGTATTATATACACATGTGTATGCCACTAGTACAGCAATATATACTTAAAATGACCGATTAACTGGAGCTAGCATATTTGATTTTTTTTCAAAGGTTGGCTCGAAGATATTTAGTGAGTCTGTGAAAACAGCAGTTAAAAAGGTATCAGAAACTGCTGGCAAACAAAAGATAGAGAGTTGTTCTAAACAACTCGGGGATGAAGTAGGTAAAATGGCTGCTGATCAATTAGATTCAGTTATAAAACTTAAACCAAAAGGTGAAATGATATTAAAAGAAGTTACAATGGGTGTAGAAGAAGATTTAACTAAAGTTATAGCTGATAATTTAACTGAAAAAGATGTCAATGCAAGAATTAATAGATCACTTTCCGGAAGGAGAATCAAAAGTACAAATGTTCATACAAAAATTAAAAGAAGGATAAAAATATCGGACAGGGAAAGCAGCATTCAAGGACGGCAGTCAACCACAAAACACAAAAACAAACACGCAAACAGACAAACGAAAAGGAAAACGTAATAAAAAAATGCAAACGACATCACAAACACAAAAGGGTTGACAATAGGGCTACCGCCTTGGAACGGTCAGTGGAAAAGTTATCCACTGGGAGTTTAAACCGGTTCTAGGATGCACCAAACCTCACACTTACCCTACTGTCAACCCATTAAAACAGGACAGTGTAAATAAAGAAATCCCCGCCATGATTTAATCTCTGACCAACAAGGCAGCATAAATAGGCAATATAAGTAAAACACAAATATGCTAGTGTAAATATGATACAAAAAAAACAATAGCCTAGAAAACCACAATGAAAGTACTCAGTGATTTGGCAGAAGCCAGAGCAGCAAGAAAATAAACCATTAAGGGCTCGACAGGAAAGATTATAGACAAACATCAAACGCCACCGTCCCAATGGGCTTTAGGTAGTCGTCATCATATGGTCCACACCATGTCCGGTCATCGTACAATTAAAGAGGAAAGCATAGTGGCGAACTGTAAAAGGGTCCACCACCAAGCATGCAGTACGTTGCAAAATGATAGGAACATAACCTCTTTTGTTAAACTTTTTAAAAAATATAGTATGAAATTGATCAAGACCATGAATCTTACGAAGTTTATAAATCACATCACCATAGAAGTCAGGTTGTGATAGTCCTTGTCGCAGAAGAGTCCTTAAACTACTTTTATATTTGGAAAGAAGATCAGATTAATTAATAAAAAATAATTTAAATAATAGTATATATAGATGTTTCGAAGTGAACAATATAATACCCGATACGAACATGTACCTATTCAGGTAGATACTCCTGTAGCGCAACCAGGAAATGCAACCAGGCAAAGGAAAAGTGGTTATCAGTTTACACTAAGTGATAGAAGAAATATAAAAAGATCGGACAGGGAAAGTAGCATAAAAGGAGGACAGTCAACCACAAAACACGGAAACAAACAAGCAAACAGACAAACAAGAACGATAATAAATGCAAACGACATCACAAACACAAAATGGTTGACAATAGGGCTACCGCCTTGGAACAGTCAGTGCAAAGTAGGTCTCTGCGGCTTTAAACCGGTTCTGGGGTGCGCCAAACCTTACACTTACCCGACTGTCATCCCATTAAAACAGGACTGTGTAAATAAAGAAATCCTTGCCATGATCTAATCTCTAACAAACAAGGCTGCATCAATAGGCAATATAAATAAAACACAAATATGCTCGTGTAAATATAATACAAAATCAACAATAGCCTAGAAAGCAACAGTCTCTTTCCTATCCCGGCTGCGAAGGCGTTACTGTTTTAGGTAGTGTTTGATGAAGTGTCTTTCCTATCCCGGCTGCGGAGGCGTTACTGTTTTAGGTAGTGTTTGATGAAGTGTCTTTCCTATCCCGGCTGCGGAGGCGTTACTGTTTTAGGTAGTGTTTGATGAAGTGTCTTTCCTATCCCGGATGCGGAGGCGTTACTCTTTTAGGTAGTGTTTGATGAAGTGTCTTTCCTATCCCGGCTGCGGAGGCGTTACTGTTTTAGGTAGTGTTTGATGAAGTGTCTTTCCTATCCCGGCTGCGGAGGCGTTACTGTTTTAGGTAGTGTTTGATGAAGTGTCTTTCCTATCCCGGCTGCGGAGGCGTTACTGTTTTAGGTAGTGTTTGATGAAGTGTCTTTCCTATCCCGGCTGCGGAGGCGTTACTGTTTTAGGTAGTGTTTGATGAAGTGTCTTTCCTATCCCGGCTGCGGAGGCGTTACTGTTTTAGGTAGTGTTTGATGAAGTGTCTTTCCTATCCCGGCTGCGGAGGCGTTACTGTTTTAGGTAGTGTTTGATGAAGTGTCTTTCCTATCCCGGCTGCGGAGGCGTTACTGTTTTAGGTAGTGTTTGATGAAGTGTCTTTCCTATCCCGGCTGCGGAGGCGTTACTGTTTTAGGTAGTGTTTGATGAAGTGTCTTTCCTATCCCGGCTGCGGAGGCGTTACTGTTTTAGGTAGTGTTTGATGAAGTGTCTTTCCTATCCCGGCTGCGGAGGCGTTACTGTTTTAGATAGTGTTTGATGAAGTGTCTTTACTATCCCAGCTGTGAAGACGTTACTGTTTACACAGTGCATTTACTATCCCTGCCAGGGATGAGTTACTGTTATATGTAGTTTTGACACAGTGTCTTTACTATCCCGGCCAGGGAGCCGTTACTGTTATATGTAGGTTTTGACACCGTGTCTTTACTATACTGGCCAGTGATGCGTTACTGCTATATGTAGGTTTTGACACACTGTCTTTACTATCCCGGTCAGGGAGGAATTACTGTTATATGTAGTTTTTGACACAGTGTCTTTACTATACCGGCCAGGGAGGCGTTGCTGTTATAAGTAGTTTTTGACGCAGTGTCTTTATTGTCCCGCGTGTGTATGCGTTACCCCCTCCATACATTCCTATTAATTTTGTCATTTTGTATCATCCTCATTTAAGGTATTTTTCACGAAACCTTCAATCTTCAGGTGAATGTCAAGCTTGAGGACACAGATACTTCAAAGCTATATAAGACGCATATAAGACGCAGGTTCAGCTATATTTTCACTGTCACACATATGTCTGTAGCTGTCAAAATAAATTATATTATGTTCAAAACAAAGTTGCGTAACTGGCTAGCCTAAGTATAAAAATGGTATTGGCAGGTCAACTTTCATGTTGAAGACAAACGTTGCGAAAATTATGTTTCCATTTTTAAAGCTGCATGTGCTGATTATTGTACATGCTGTTTGTACCTACATCAGGTAACCGGTAAAACACATGAGAGGCATAATCCCTGAGCAAATTACGTCATCAGTAGTGTTATTTTACTGGTCTTTTGGGACCAACGAGCCCAAATTGGGTGGCTTTGAAGTAGAATACCGCTTAAGCCGGTGCTAGGGGGCGTGATAAGTGTTGCTTCTTTCATTACTTCTCATGAACAGACTCAATAAAACCGAGTCTGTTGCTGTATTCTCTTAATTGTGTTTGTTCCTCTCAAAGGATCACCTTTATCAGTATTTATTGTTATAAATACTGTTTTTTTGTCAGCACAAGATCATGTTTTTTCTGGATTTCCTAAATCTGATGAGGCAAAAAGTAATTGTGCTCTAAAAATAATCATATTAGTCTCATGTAATTGACGTCTTTGGTGCTTTTTAACATATGGGAGTTTATAGATGTCGGAGGACGGCGCATATAACAAATCCACAGATAGCCCAATGATATCGGTTAAAAAAACACCCTACATTTTGAACAGAATTGGCATTCACGTTTAGAACAGTGAAGCAGAGCTATTGTTTACAGAAACGCTTGTGATACGTTTAGTCTTAGGCATTAATTAACCTGTATAAATATACCAAAAGTTAGACAAGCATTATCCAGATTGAGACTTTCCACCCATAATCTAGAAATTGAGCAGATAGATGCATAGACCATTACGAGTACCGTTAGATGAAAGAAAACGTAGTGTTCCCTTATCAAGCTGGAGAAAACGTAGTGTTCCCTTATCAAGCTGGAGAAAACGTAGTGTTCCCTTATCGAGCAGAAGAAAACGTAGTGTTCCCTTATCAAGCTGGAGTAAACGTAGTGTTCCCTTATCAAGCAGAAAAAAACGTAGTGTTCCCTTATCAAGCTGGAGAAAACGTAGTGTTCCCTTATCAAGCAGAAGAAAACGTAGTGTTCCCTTATCAAGCTGGAGAAAACGTAGTGTTCCCTTATCAAGCTGGAGAAAACGTAGTGTTCCCTTATCAAGCAGAAGAAAACGTAGTGTTCCCTTATCAAGCTGGAGAAAACGTAGTGTTCCCTTATCAAGCAGAAGAAAACGTAGAGTTCCCTTATCAAGCTGGAGTAAACGTAGTGTTCCCTTAACAAGCTGGAGTAAACGTAGTGTTCCCTTATCAAGCTGGAGAAAACGTAGTATTCCCTTATCAAGCTGGAGAAAACGAAGTGTTCCCTTATCAAACCGAAGAAAACGTAGTGTTCCCTTATCAAGCTGGAGAAAACACATTTTGTGTGTACAAACACGATCCACGTCAAACATCATCGATCAAAACAGGGTGCTCTCTCTGTCGTTGGTCCTGCTTTCCTTTTTGATATTGAGCCAGTGATTCAACTCAGATCCTAATACTCGTGTTTGTGGCAGAGTAGTTATCCTGTCTTCCTTCTTATTTGTATCTCATATAAAATCATCATTGACTGTATTTTTAAAATGTTTTCGTGGAGGCGACAGTTTGCCATTTGTTTACGACCATGTTACATATGCATAACTTATTGAATCAACGTGCTATCCGGAATTTTCCGGAAAGCGATCGATCATATTCGTGAATAGCCGTAACATTCATATTTCTTAAAAGATCGGCCAGTCTTTTAAGAAAATGCTATATTCACTTGCGTATATATTTATAACCGAACGGTATCCAGGTGAAAGTAAGCGACCAAAACCGACTATTTTTATAGTTTTTTATTAGAACATTGCTTTCTTGGGGAATTTTAACAGTGAAAATGAACGAATATGTACCTTTAAATAATGTCAATTTGTTGTCGGAATGAGGCGTCGTTTAAGAAATAATATAAATAGAGAGAGAGGATATTTTTGTTTTGAGTGTATATTTTATTTCATCGCGAAGATTGAAAACCTTATATTTTCACGAATGCGAAGCATGAGTAAACATCTTAAAATCTGATCACTTCGAGATGAAATAAAATCTGTTATTCAATACAAACAACACATTTTCTTTCTTTTGTTTTTGATTTTCTTTTAATTTGACGACGTCATTGGCTTAGTATGATAACATGGCTGTTTTAAATTCCACATCACTTCTAAACTACTTCTAAACTACTTAACCGATTCAATCTCAATCTCCGTCTCATGTTCTTAGTTAGTTAGTTTTAATCCAATGATATAACTTGTATAGTAACTTTCGAAATAAAGTAGTTTTTGAAAAAAATTAACTGATATTTTTCACTCTAAATGGTAATACTTTTGAAATACTTGACCAGGTTTAAAAACTACAGCTCGTTTTCTTAGTTGAACATTTTCAGTTGAATGATATATAATTATTGTTTATGATATTAAAAAAAAGGAGTTACGGCAATGAAAAAATAAAACTTTATTTCACACGTATGTAATGTCAAACAGAGTACCTAGGTGAAATAAAACTCCATGTAATATATTCGTCTATCTGATGACATACAAGCAATGTCAAAAACAGTACGTAGGTGAAACAAACTATCTCTAATATATTAACAACCAAAAGAGGCTGTTTTTATTTGCCCAAAAATACATAAACCGGGATATCCCGGCCGCCCCATTGTTTCGGCAAATGGAAACATCACTGAGCGCATTTCCGAGTTTGTAGATCATCACTTGAAACTATATATTCGTAACTTACCTTCATTTCGGCAAGACAACGAATTACTTGAGGAGAATAGAGTCACAACATATCGTCTCTCTCGACAACCTTTTAGTATCCATGGATGTTATATCCTTATACACGAACATCCCGCATGATGAACGTATTTTAGCGTGTCAAAATATATGGAAGAGTAAGGACATTAAAAACCCACCCACCCACTACTACCTTGTCAAACTGCTTACTTTGATTCTTATATGTAATAATTCTGAGTTCAATGGTAAGCAATGTCTTCAAATCCAAGGTACCGCGACGGGCACCAAAATGGCACCCTCATATGCCAACATTTTCATTGGCGAACTTGAAAGTCGTCTTCTGTAATCAGTACCCTTAAAACCCCTCAGATGGCCTCGTTTTATAGACGATACTGACACAAAATGGTGCCATGACACCGAATCTTTTCAATACTTTCTAAAACAAGCTAACGAATTTCACACTACCATCAAATTTACGGCTGAAATGTTTAACACAGAACACGTTTTTCTGGACACACAGTCCATACTGAGGATGGCAAAACAACAGTCGATTTATACACTAAACCTACATACAGTCACCAATACTCACTGCAGAGTGACTGTCACCCAAAACATTTGTAATTATCTTTCACCCAAACGCACCTGAAGTTAAAAGAGATTTTAACGAGCCACTGGCCTGTCATAGAAGGCATGTGGTATGCCTAGATGCCAGACATGCAAACGTATATCTGTCACACATAGTTTTAAATAATCCTCGACTGGCGTCATAGTCGATACAAAATGCCATGCCATTTTGCAACACAAGGAATGTCGTCTGTCTGATGACATGCAAGTAATGTCAAAAACGGTACGTAGGTGAAACAAACCTACCTCTCAACTTAAGGATTAATCTACATAGATCAGACGTAAACCCACGCAAACTCGCCAGGTCGCCAGTCGCAGAACATCTCTGCTCTACAGGACATGTATTATCATATATATCCCTTTGCTGCATAGACCACACCACCAATCGGTGAGACCACACTCGAAAATCACGCAAATCTTATTGGATCCGTCAACCGTTTGGAATAAACAAAGTGGATGACATCCGCATCTCCAGTAACAATAACTTATAGTTTTACATGCCAGATTATGTTTTTAACTGTGAAATATTGTGAGTGATATCGAAAGTATTCACCTCATATAATACTTTAACAAAACGTATTTTCTAACTTAATGTTCGATATGTGTATGAAATCGGATGTAACATCATTTTTATTAAATGTATTCTTTTGTTTTAAGAATAGTTTGTGTCGCCGTTACTCTTTTTGTTCGATTACTTCCCTTATTCCATGTGTTTCCAATAGCCCAAAGTAATTAGGTAAATATATTAGCCCTATTATTTATATGTTCATTACCTTATTGTAGTCTATGTATTTGAGATATGTAATAATATCTATCACTATTTTATTAATTTCACCAGTGTGTGTGTGTCAGGTATGTATAAACTGGTACGTTAAGTAGATTGCTTAAGCTTAAGGGTATTATTTCCCACCATATAAAAGGAAACAGAAGAAGTCCCTTTTTAAAGTCATTGGGTGATGGGATGTTGCCATTTTCGTTCTTGAGAGAACAGACGTATAATATTTTGTCTCAAGTTATTTATTCCATAAATTGAATATCTACTTCTGATTTACAGGTTAATGACCCAGTAGTTTTATTATGGTATTCCCTGTGTATTTCTATTATGTAATTGTAGAAATACACAGGAACTACCATAATAAAACTACTGGGATAAATGTTTTGTTAAACTTGTTAAAATTGGGTCAGCGCGACATAAAAGATGCCCGCCATTACCATATAAAATCGAAACCTTAAAAAACATCTTCTCAAGAACCGCAGAACAGATTTTTCTTTTAAATCGATGTCATATGCCCAAACTATCATATTTGTTCAAATAAAGTCCCCGAGGTCAGAAATGGTCGTGCCCCAGGGGTCCAAAGTTTGTATTGTGAGATTGTGCATGTTTTTCATAGACTTATATACATGATACAGAAAAAAAAGTTCGTCTTTTCTGAAACCAAAAGGCAAAGAGCTCTCATATATTACAAGTTGCATCAGCGAATGGGCCTCTACCAAGTTTGTACAAATGTGACCCTGGGGTCAAATTTGGCCGTCCCAGGCGTCATAGTTTACCTAGGAAAAACAAATTAAATCTGCTTCTCTGAAACTACATGAGCCAGAGTTTTTATATTTTGCATTTGTTATAAGCCTATGGTTCTTTACCAAGTTTGCTGAAATGGTGACCCGGGGGTCAAATTTGACCCCCTTCCCAGGGGTCGCATGTTTTACATAGACTTGTATAGGGAAAATCTTTTAAAAAATATTCTTCTCTGAAACTGCTAGAGCCAGAGGCTTAATACTTTGCTATTGCTATAAGCATATGGTCTTCTCCCAAATTTATTCAAATGGTGACAAATTAGGCCCCGTCCCGGGCGTCACAGTTTTACCTTGATTTATATAGTAACAACATTAAAACATCTTCTCTGAAATTACATAATTTTACAAGCGCCAGAGTTTTAATATTTTGCATTTATTATGAGCTTATGGTCCTTTACCAAGTTGCCTTACAGTATTCAAACTTTATACACACATACTTATTGCACCATTATGTTCCTACCCAAATCAGGTCCATATAACTTGCCGTTTAATATTACACTTACCATTTTGTGACACCATTTTGTTAATAACCGATAACCATTTAGCGGGGAATTCAGGGTACATTGGACACATTTCCTAGATTTTTATTAGCGACGCCTCATTCCGAGATATAATCTATTTAATTAGTATTGATATATGTGCACGGGTTCTTCCGCGTAATAATTCCTCGTCAATATCCGCAACCGTTAATAGTAGCAGTTTACAAAAATCGACAAGTAATATAAAGGCAGCTAAAATAGTATGTCCGATTCGTGGCATGTTAGGAGTTGTTTGTTACAGGCGATTCGTGAGTCTTTAGTATTTAATATAATAAACTCATATAATTGTATCCAAATCGTTTAATAAATTCAATATTAAACAATCACTCTTGCAACATTCGTTATATATACTGAAAGGAAAAAGAAACGCAGGGTGCGTATTTCCGCTATATATTGCATATACTGCACACTTAATTCCATATATATTCCAAGGAAATCCCAAGATGTTTTGTAAAAAAAAAGTGCAGTTAGTTAGAGAAAGGACACAACTGTGATGTTGTAGACGTTGTAATCACAGTACACGTTGTAACAAGAAATTCATAAATGCTGAAGTTCCTCTTTGAAAAATTGAGCCAGTTCAGTATTGTCTTTAATGTTAAGTGATTGCAACAGTTAAAGCCTAAGTTTGCTCACCTACTTGAGCCAAATGCGCATTATGACGATAATGAAACTTTAAAGGGGTAACCATTGGTGTGTGCATTGCTGTTTAAACCTTCTTTCTAAAAGGACAGGCATAATGTCGCCCTGTACCATTCGATTAGCAGTAGCATATTAAACATACAATATATAGCGGTAATATGCACCCTGCGTTTCTTTTTCCTTTCAGTATATATAACGACTGTTGCAAGAGTGTCTTTTTCCTTGCAGTATATTATGCCATATAAATGCGTAATGTAAATGATGCAACGATGCAGTCGACACGCGTTGTCAGTTTGTGATGTAAAATTCCACAGATACAATGGACACAATACATGCAACTATAAACAAGTAACAGATGCTTATTGACAAACACATGTTTATCATTTATCTCGGATCCCTATAGGCAAAAGCTGTCAATATTGAATTCGCATATTCGCCCTGGCAATGTCTGCAATATCATACTAAACGTATTTGCTTGGATACAAGAATTGTATCTATTGTGTATCCATGATATATCTGAACATCTATACACCAGTATCATCATTTCATTTCAGATATATAGATACTAATAAAGGCATCGGGTATTGTCATATGACATCCTATGTCAGACCTGATACGTCATAGTCCGAGAGATTTATTTCGAAGGCTGATATGAGTCAAGGGATGAATAAAGGGTGTGATATGATAATGCACATTTTTTCTTATATTGATATATGTCAAAAATGATTGTTTTGAACTGTCAAATAACTCACTACACTATTTTGCAGGGATAACAATGTAGTGTTACTAATAGATCTAGGCCATCCTGATATGTCGCGTAACATTTTCGTTTTCGAAACTGGATTTAAATTGAATGCCATAGAATTGAAAGTGTCAAGAAAATCAAGAAAAGTGTCACAGGATGACCTTAGTGGTTGGGCTAACTCAGGAAAGAATCAATGACGGTGAATGCATTTACATCAGTTTAATGCAACTTTCAAAATCTGTTTAATATATATACAATTATCTAAAAAAAACAAGCGAATACACAAATGAACTATGAAAAGAATGTTCTCATGAACGTTTAAGACGTTCTTAGTATTGTTATAAATACTGAATGTATAAGACACTAAAGTGTTGTTAAAGTTATAACTGTTGATTTATGATCTAGCGCGATAACTGTGATGCGCGAGAGCTCATGAAGATGATGATGCGCGAATCCAATGGGTGATTGTCATCAAATGCCTTCTGTAAGGGTTGATAACGCGATGTAATGATGGTTAACCTCCACTGAGATTGTGGGTGATATTCCTCCAGTGAGGACTGATGACGGGCTCACCATGTGTCCCGGGGGTTGTCGCTAATAAATTCTGGCAATACTGCGCAGGTACGGGGACCGTCTCCAACGCTCGTTACGTTATCCGTGGACGATTAGCTCCACTCCGGAATATCCATACCTGGATGGCTTATCTCCAACCCTGGATGGCTTATTTCCAACCCTGGATAGCTTAGGCTGTAAGTATACATACGTTTTAGATGTCGGTTGACAAACATAACAATCTTGCGTAATTATCCTTACCCAAACAAATAATTATTCAATAAATATATGTAAGCTGTACTAATGATGAGTAGCAATGTATACATATTCTACAATGCCATGTATACGCCATGTACGTCGCTGTTAATCAATGCCCCTAATACATGTAATATAAATATTATCAAATCACTCGTATACACGCATGTCAACTATGACCACATTATACAACGCTATGCATATGCGTCGAACATTTATCCTAGTTACTCATCTCATTGTTAACTAATGTTAACAATCGTGTATTACAATCACTGAGTTATACGCCAACGTTAACTACTGCACCTATTATCCACTGTTATCAAATTAATATTGTTTTACAATTAATGATCAATTACAATAATTACAACTAATAAAGTAACTTCAAAACCACATGCTAGTCTAAAGTTAATGTTTGAGAAACATCAATGCTAACCGGATGTCGTAACCGCCAACAAAGATGGCGCCGCCCACTGAATACAAATGTACGATAAAAGTTTAAAAAATAAATACTAACCACATGTTGCCTGTGAATTTTGCCGTCCAACCTCTGATACAAACAAAGTAACTATCGATTAATCGATAATGCGTTTTATAGCAAACATTACGCCCAAACCATTATTTCCCCCGTTCAGTCCGTGACAAACGTGGCTAAATCTGCAGTATTGATTCTACACGAGAGGCCCGTTATACAATTTTGCCGTTTAAGGAAGATAGACCTATACGTTTACATGCATTAGCAAAAAACTAAACTTATGACATGGCCTCTCTGGCGGCCACTTAAAATGTGCACGCTTTTACGTCTTACATGAATATGTCATGAATTTGTTTCAACTCGAACAATAGATTAGGGTGTAACTGATAACTTACAAGAGCTAGGTACGACCAATACGCTTTACCCGTGAAATTTATTTGACAACAAGGAATGTTGATATTAAGTGATTATTTCATCCATGGATAATGCGTCTGTAGGCAATAAACTGGCACGAAAACAGGATGTAAGAATCACACTTTACGACTGTATACGATTTGTCACGCGTATTGTTTATCGTCTGCTTTGTACACGTATGTATTATTATTGGTTATATAATCATAATTTGTGGATGAAATAACCGCTTATGACCAATCGTTTTCTTGAATAGACAATTTCAAATCAATGGCATTCATTTAAAATCAAGTTTCGGAAAAGAAAAAAGTGTGTACCACTTACGCGACAAACATGAACACATCGGTATGGCTGCTATGTTGTCTCAGGTCTGATATAGGATGTGATATGAAAATACCCAATCATTATTCTCTATATATTCAACCGGAAATGTTTGAAACGTAGACAGCTGCCAACATTGTTTTTAATACTTGAATATGGCACACCATAGATCGTAGATCACAAATTATACTGGAAAAATAATATAATGTATTATTTCAATGCTAATATCTCCCTGTCATATACAGATATTGATGGTTTGATAAAAACAAATAAAAAACAAATAAAATAAAAGTTTGATTTTCACCAACTCAAGAGCTTATATATTCATAATTTAACCATGTCAAGAACAAAACTGACATAAACATGACTTCGTTATTGGCCATAAGGGAAGAAGTGTATATATCCTATATTGTGTATTTATTTGGTGATTTAAAATATATGTCGATACATACCAGAACCATCTTAGTTATAGTTTAAAGCTGCATACCCTGTACTTATATTGAGTCACAAATAAAACTGCAAGGTCACTGTTCAATTCGCGTTATTGGCAATTCTTTTTTAAGGACTATATTCGGAAGATGCATATTATCCATGTTACCAGTACGAAGTTTGAATATACCGATTTGTTGGCCGTTCATCGAATTGAAACTACATCACCCGTAACATGGTTAGTATCAGTTTAAGTAAAGCGCTTGTAGTTTTAAAAAAGTACACATGGGAATCTGCACTTAAGATAAAAGCGATTGTTATAAACGGTACATGCTAATATGTTCTTTACTATTTCATTTATTGAAGGTTACACACCAGAAAGCATTTTTCCTGTAAAGGGCTCAGGCCGCCTATTTTAAACGCTTAACATTACTATAAAGAATGTTCATATTGTCTTCCCATATTCTCGTATAATCTGTGAGAAAGACAAAAAGATGTAAAAGCACTATATGAGTATCGCTTGAACATCTTGTATACGCACTATACGTGCATTACAGCTGATATAATCGATACCGTTTAACATACTAATATTACAATATATAGATACACATCAAAAAACCACTGGTGTTTGACAATCGCATACTGCAACATATGTTGTTATTCAAATTAATATGATTAATTAGAATTATATTGTAATGAATATGCCATTGTTAAATATATCCAATTGATGTTAACGATGATAAGTGTAGCCTTTAATAACTGACCATTGACGTTAATGGTGTGTTTGTGTAGTACCAAGGGCGTAACGCATAGATTGAATGTAAGCCTGAAAGTGTTTAACTCTGACATTATTAGTGAGCGAATCATATTTAGATTCGCCACTCAGATGTATGTTTAACAAGTGATTAGATTTTTTAGTTGGATTAAAAAATATGTCGAAACTGTAATAATTTGGTTGAATACCTGAAACAATATTAAGCGGTTTTGTCATGTCTTAAATAAAGTCTTGTGAATATCGAACTCAAAAATCACAGTTAAAAGGTGCGTGTTTGTTTACTATGTTCTTTAGATTTACTGTTGTTTTGTTAAACTTAGTACGAAATATTACAACGCACCATGAACAGTGGGATAATCAGTTGTTTCACGAGGAAGCTATGCACAAAAAGGTAAGGAAAAGCACGTTCTATCCAAGTCTCTAATTAAACAAGGAAATATGATTTAATGTTGCATTCATGAGAAAGTTACGTCTTGTGGCTTTAGAACATTAATTAAAAGTTGTTTAATAAATTTAATAATGAATGAGTACTCATGTAAGATCCTCTATTTGTTAATCCTAATTGAGTTCAAATTTAAACTTGCTTAAATATAATTAAATCAAAGATAATATTCTAGTGGTGTAGAGTTTGCTATTATTATGTGTTATTTTATCACAGGTTTCCATGTTATATGTGTGCAATTATATGGGAATATCCATTGCAAAAAAAACTATTTGAACTGCACTATTTAAATATATTTCAAATAAGCAAGGCATGTAGAAAAAACTCACGTGATGCCACGAGTCTTAAAACTATCAAGTTCGCCTTGTGTCCTTTTAAGTAAAAGACGCTACTCTCAATGTTACAAAACATACAGAACAGCATCTGAAGATATTATTATGTTTTGCATGTGATATCCAGGTGTAAGTATGGCATTCGAATTGCACTGTTTTTTGTTTGTCAGTGCGAATTGCTTGTATATTTAAATAGTATATATGTATTTCAATGATTCAATTTCAATCAGTAAATCGTCTTTTTGAAACTGAATCACACACACACACACACACACACACACACACACGCGCGCACGCGCACGCACACACACACACATACATACATGCATACATACATACATACATACATTCATGCATACGTACATACGCACATAAGCACACACGCACACACACATTCACTAACGCAGATATGCGTATGTACATAAAAACAGATGTACATACACACATACACACATACACACATACACACACACGCATAAACACATATAGATGCATACATGCATCCATCCATCCATCCATCCATCCATCCATCCATACATACATACATACATACGTACATACGTACATACGTACATATGCACACACACACACACACACGCGCACACACATATGGGCCTATGCGTGCATGAATACCTACGTACATAAACACATCCGTACATACAAACATACTCACATACACATATACAAACATACACACCAACACATATACATACATGCATGCATGCATACATGCGGCCACGGAGACGCCTACATACATACGTACATACACTGAACGACTTTAAAAACGCAGCACGGAAATTTCCGCTGTATATTGTATATACTGCACACTTAATTGCAAATCCCAAGATGTTTTATAACAAAAATGTTGCAGTTAATTAGAGAAGGGACACAACTGCGATGTTGTAGACGTTTTAATCACACTACACCTTGTAACAAGAACAATAAATGTTGAAGTTGCTCTTTGAAAAACGGAGTTAGTTCAGTACTGTATTTAACGTAAATAGTTTGCAAAATGTTGCTGCCTAAGTTTGCTCACATGATTGAGCCAAACGGATACTCTGTCAATAATGAAACTTTGAATGAATACTAGTTGCTGTATTATTTGTTTTAGTATTTTTTCTAACAGTAGACATATACCATTCGATTAAAAGCAGCATATTGTACATACAAGATATAGCGGAAATTCCCGTGTTGCGTTTTCATATATCTTGAGTGTACGTACTTGTATACACTTTTCTTTTGCTGTATTTTCAGGACATTACTTTTCGCGGTGGTTTTCGGATGTATTGTAGTGTTTCAGCGGTTAAAGCTGAACAATAAATGGTTCATCTACCATAACACACCCTTAGAAATGAATCGACAAACTCTGAATGATGAGTTATCGAATCAGAAGGAAGAAATTATTATTCCCATTTCAAGATCGTATAAGGATGCCATACCAGCTATGAATGGTGAATTACAAAATACTAAAAAGCAAACCAATCGCAGCCTACCAACACCACATACAGACAAAATCTCAGAACTACATAACGAATTGGCAGACACGACATATAAAATGAACTTTAAAACATTAACTATGTCCGAAGATGAAATGTCAGTACTGAGTGGCGAAGCATCCAAACCGAAATATAAAACCAGTTACAAAACAACAAATAAACCAGTTGATGCAACATCAGCAATCGATGGCCGATCATCGGAAACGACGGTTGAAAACATTAATAACATAACAGAAAAGTTTAAAGATACAATCTCAGCACTAAATATCAAGTCGTCAGTAATGAATGATGAAACCAGTCATAAATCATTAAATACGTCTAATGATATACAATCAACACTAAGTGCCAAACTTTCTAAAATGATAGAAAAGAAAGAAAAAGAAAGTTATACAATAACTAATACTTCTAAAGATATAAGATCATCCTTCAATTCGAAATCACTAGCCAAGTTAAACAGAACACTGACACCCATTGGGTTCTTAAAGGTACACAAAGCCGGCTCCACGACATTGCAAAATATGTTCTTCCGATTTGGACTGAAACATAACCTAACGTTTGTACTCCCAACACAGGGGAATGTCATTAGAAGTGCAGAGAAAGTTTTACCTATTCAAGACGGTCGCCATTATGACATTCTAGCATGCCATTCTATATACAGCCAAGGACTGTTCAAAAGTTTACTTCCGGGGAACTCGGTCACCATCGGTATTGTTCGTGATCCACTCGAAAGGATGATTAGTGCTGCATATTATCACAGAGATGTTTTTAAAAAGGCATACTTAATGCGAATTCCGAGACAAAATTTTATCCAGAATATAATGAATTATCCGGACAAATATGACAAACATCCGTTTTCAAGAACGCGAAATGCAATGGGTTGGGACTTTGGATTTTCAGAAAAAATCAAACTAAACGATACGTTAAAGATCAATGCACATTTAAACGATTTAAAACACCAATTCAGATTAGTTATGGTAATGGAACGTTTCGTAGAATCCCTGGTGCTGCTGAAGAGACTTCTCAGTTGGGAGTTATCAGATATTTTATATATGCAAGGCAATGCGCATGCGCATGCCAGCGTCACATTGAATTCTACAGAGATATCTAAATTTAGATCAACGTGCTTTTTAGACTATGCAATTCACGAAACGTTCACAAAGGTTTTTGATGATATGGTGCAGAAACAAGAAAGGGGATTTCAAGATGAAGTTTCACAATTTAAAACTGTGGTGTCTAAAGTATCAACATTTTGCAATAATGAACCGACGTTGGCAAAACAGGTATCATTAATAATAACGGCATCGAAATGGAACGACGAATTTTATGTCACGCCTACCGACTGTAATTTGATGAAGACTGGTGAAGTTCAGTTTTTGAAAATGATAAAAAAAATACATATCATGATGAATTAAATAAATATGTCAACATATTCGCAATTCGGGATTGTATGTAACTTTGTAAATTATGACATTGTCATAACATAATATTTCAGTGATAGTGAAGAAACATTTAGAATTTGTGTCACGTTATCCTACCCGGTCTAACCCGTGTCTCCAGTCTCCAGTCATATATCACGTGTAAGACGGGGTATGTTGTGATGAGGCCTCCGCGTACATAGTCCCATTAACAAATCGATTTATTACACAAAAACTGTCATATATAAATACATGTAGCATATAATCATGTTGTAAGTGAAAAACGCTATCCCTTGTATGATACATATAACCGCATCACCCTTATAAATCGACATAATAACAAACAAATAAAGAAACATGGCGGACACTATCTTGTGTGGGCGGCATTTTCATTCAAAATACTATTAAACTGCATTTAATAACATGAAAGCATAATTATTAAGTTTCATCTCTTCAAGAAACTTCGATATTGAGTGAAATGTTTTGACCAGAATTTATCATACACTACATTCAAGGGTGTGTGTAAATATCATAGTATATACTGACGTGTCTTTTGCACTAATATGTATATGCCTGTTACGTGATACAGGTAGGTATTTAGAAATGTATGCTCAGTTTATAACGGATACATGCTTTGTCTATGATCTTTCTTGTCGTGCCCTTAATGGTTTATTCTTTTACTGCTATGGCTTCTGTCAAGTCTTTGAGTACCTTCCTTGTGGCTTTCTAGGCTATTGTTTTTGTGTATTATATTTACACGAGCATATTTGTGTTTTACTTATATTGCCTAGTGATGCTGCCTTGTTGGTTAGAGATAATATCATGACGGGGATTTCTTTATTTACACTGTCCTGTTTTGATGGGATGACAGTAGGGTAAGTGTGAGGTTTGGTGCACCCTAGAACCGGTTTAAACCCCCCAGTGGCCTACTTTGCCACTGACCGTTCCAAGGCTGTAGCCCTATTGTCAACCCTTTCGTGTTTGTGATGTTGTTTACTTGTATTATTGCTTTTGCCTTCTTGTTTGTCTGTTTCCATGTTTGTTTCTTTGTTTTGTGGTTGACTGTCCTCCTTGAATGCTACTTTCCCTGTCCGATCTTTTCATATTTCTTTAGACTGGTTTCAACCAATAGTGAAATAATGTGATTATTCAACAAACACTTCATAATGGGAGACTTATGCTTACACAGTTAAACGCATAGATAGTTTAAAGTATAATGATGGAAATAAACCAATACGAAACACCATAGTATATACATAATTGAGCCGAAACACGCGAAAACGACCATTTAGACACAATTTTGACGTTCATGTTTTTATGGTTATGAAACACGGTCATTTTCTCTTAAAAAATCTCTTTATTTGATGTTGATATCTTAATTAAGAATGATTTTGTCTCAATTTGAAAGTAACCATTAGTGTTGACGTTGACGTCGGCGTCCTTTGACGATGTCGTTGATTAAATAACTATTTATATTCAGAAAAAAAATTCGTATGATATAATAATTAGGTAATACACGGAAGTGACGAGAAATTTGATTAGTAATTGATTGATAACCGGCCGACGTCATACATTGTTACTTTATGACGTTGACGTTTAAACGTCCGTAGTGACGTTTTCGTGTGTTGCGGCTCATATATATATATATATATATATATATATATATATATTTGTTGTCTGTGACTACTAAATTATAGTTACTGTAGTAGTAACAACTGTTTCGAACCTTGCCAGTTTCGCACCATTATTCTTCGTTCTTATTTTACATTCTGTTTGATGCGTGCTCAACTATACTGAACAAAGCCAATCACATTAAAACTAAATCCTAACTAGAACGAATTCGACGGCGCGCCATCGCAAATTCGCACGTTTTCTTCACACATGTCAATTCCCTTTAACTCTGTATCCACTTTACATGTACTTGTTTTGATTGTTCTGTGATACTCAGATCAGGAATAAGACTATTTATGCTTTTATGTACACATGTATGATGATTTAAATTAATATAAAACGTTTAGGGTATTTGTGTATTTGAACGTTTGACCCTGGAGCAAATTATACTGATATTTCCAAATTACAGGGTAAATGAATTTTTAGTGTATTTGACCTTTTGACACCCCTTTCCCTGGGACCCACGTGTGACTTAGGAGGAAAACAATTACAGTAAAATAACATCAAAATGATATTCAATTTGAGACGCAATTACAAAAAAAAACCACCCCTACCACTCACTTAGGGCCCCTGGGCAGACGTCCGAGTTTGAAGTAATACAATCGTTTGATGTGTTCTTTATCTTTCAGAGACGATTACATATACAACGTCATGTGCAACAAAATGGAAAATTACAGTGTAATTGAATGTTTAGAGCATTTAACACCCCCAACCGCCTGAGGGCCCATGGGCGCGGAGCAAACAATACTGATGCTCTAGCACGCCGTCATCATATGGTGAAGTTATACACTAAGTTTGGTTGAATTCCGTTCACCATTCAATATTCATGAGAAAATCAACTAAATTCAAGCAATGAAAACGCGCGTTTCATATGCTCTTCAGATGATGTTCGCGTGAACTGAACAAACGACAATCCACATACGTAGTATTGGGCCCGGTTTCACCTCAATTTGCCCCAAACGGCATTTGGAATTAATGACATAATCAGTTGCGTGCAATATCATTATTATTGGCATTTTTACGTGAATGACACCCGTCAATTAGATTCAATGAAACGATACTATTTATTAGCACACAATATCGAAATTATACGTTACCATGATGTCTGTTAAGGTATTGACATGCTTCACGTTAAAGACCCGGCATTTGAATTTAATGCATAATTCTAAAAAGTACCACGCAATATCGAAAGTATAGCGTACATGACTATGCTCAATTGGTAGAAAATTGCATACGGTCATCCGGGTTATTGACACATGACAGGTGTTTATACGTTCAATCAAATATACAGAAACACAGATTGTAAAACAGGAGGTCAATGGCCTTGAAGCTCTACTGATAGGTTTTGATAGCTAGATCAGAAATTCCTGTAATGTTTCATGTAAATCTGTCAGTAGTTTAAGAGGAGATGTCGCTACACGTTTTCATTATATAACTATATGTAAGCAAAGATGGCATCTGACAGCCATGTTTAATGACGAATCAAAATGATTTTCGACAAGTACCATCATCATGTCATTCCGATCATTTTAGAAAAAGTCCCATATCAGTATCAATTATTGTTTGCAAGAAGTAGGTCCTACAAACTATTTTCTGAATATATTTTTAGCCGTGGAAGCCATCTTGAATTTCCGGCTGACCTGAAATTTAGCTAGACATCAAGTGGAGCATTCCTGTGTAGTTCCATGAAATTCTGTAAAGTAGTTTCAGAGGAGTAGTTGCTACAACTTTTTACTATAGAACTCTTTGTGTCGTATCAAAATGATAGAAAATTAGGATCAACATCATGTCATGTTGATCATTTTAGAAAAAAGTCTCATAGTCTCCGCGGAGATCCGCGCGGCACTTGATACGACCAAACTCGGCGAATCGAGTAAAGTGTGGGTTTCGCATGAGCTGTACTGTAGTCGCTAAAAAATTGTATTTAAAAATATTTTTTTAGCCATGGTGGCCATCCTAAATTTTCGGCCGACCTGAAATTTTGCTAGAATCAACAAGATGTCAAGAACAACATTCATGTGAAGGTTCATGAATATCTGTCAAGTAGTCTCAGAGGAGTTGTCGCTACAAATTTATATTATATAACTCTATGTAAACGTTTAATGTCGAATCAAAATAATTTTCTTCGAGGATCAACATCATGTCATGCTGATCATTTTAGAAAAAGTCCCATATCAATATAACTTACAGTTTTCAAAAAGTAGTCTCAACAAACTTGTTTCTTAAGAATTTATTTTTATCTTTGGCGGCCATCATGGATTTCACATCAATATGAATTGTTGCTCGGATCAACTAGACATCATAGGCAACAATCCTGTAAAGTTTTATGAAAATCCATCCAGTTTCAGAGGACTTGTTTATGAACAGACGGACGACGGACACTGCACCACGGCGTAAACTCTGCTGATCTTTGATCAGTAGAGCTAAAAACATGGAAAATGCCAGGCCAGTTTAATTTAAATCCATTGAAAGTTGCAGATATGTCATTTTTAACATTCTCAAAATAAATAAAGTATGTCAAAATATGAGTCGCAGTGCAGCCATCTTGAATATGTTGTGAAGACAAAAATTGCAAAATGGAACATCATCTATCATGTCTATCTCCAAGATCAGATTGTAACACGTTTTCAATTCACCTAATCATTAAATTTGAGACCAAAGATTTTAGTCTCAACCATATATTTCTTAATGCCGTTTGGCTCTTCAGACATTTTAAATCCAAACAATTTATTCAAATAAAAGCATCTTCAAGTTACACTATCACAAATCAATATTTTTATACGAATTTACAATTATATAAACAATTTGAAATTTGCATCTGAAACCGGTTTGTAAAACCATGTTTGGGTCTCAATTTCACAGCACCTATATTACGCGTCATATTCTGCAAACGTACAAACCACTTCCTCTTGGCAACGAGAAATAATCATATCTTACGTTATCTATACTTTTTTTTCTCAAAAAACATACAGAATATAATCTCGCACAATATATGTATAAGCATAACTTTTTGTTGTTTTGTGTTTAATATTTAAACATCAGTTCCTTCAAATTGAAATGAATTCATATTCACAAATCTTCTGGTAGAATTAATTTAATAGCTTAAAAGCTTTTTTTTTAAATCGTCATTTATTATCCAGAGGAAGTAAACGTTATCAAACCTTATCCTTATGTCATTATATCTTAACAAACAGTCTTAAAACCTATATTCCAACTTTTACCTTTACATTTTTTTAAAAATATTAGTTTTCTCCAGAATGATCAAAACTTTATCTCAACACTGAACACTTTTGCATGAACACTAGCCAGAAATACAAGATAGAAGCTTAACATTTAAATTTCCTCTGAGATTACTTTCTTTCCAAACTGAATCTAGCTCACAACACAGCTTAATGCCTTAAAATCACTTGGATTTTCCGATGATCAGAACTGATGGAACCCCTTGTTGACATCCAAGTTACAATTTCAGCATTTTGAATTAGTACACATTTCACCTGTTTTAAATTAAGAAAACATCTTGTCAGGAAGTTATATCCCCATCTTTATATCTTTAAGAGCTATCAGATACAGAATGTTATAAACACTTCATTGTTTATTCTCTAGTGTACCAATGACTGACATAATTAAAACATATATACAACAAATTAAAAAAAAAAAAACACGCTGAAACAAAATGTTCAACAGGGACCAATACCATGTCATGCTAATCATTTTAGAAAAAGTCCAATATCAATATCACTTATAGTTTTCGGAAGTAGTCGTCAAAAATCTGGATTTTTAAAATCTATTTTAAGCCGTGGAGGCCATCTTGAATTTCCGGCCAACCTAAATTTGGCTAGGATCAACTCGACATCAAGAGCAACATTCGTGTGAAGTTTTATGAAAATACGTCCATTAGTTTCAAAGGAGTAGTCGCCACAAGTTGTTCCTATATAACTCTATGAAAACAAAGATGGCAACTGGCGGCCATGTTTGACATTCAATCAAAATGAACTTAGGTTAGGACAAACTACATGTCGTGCCAGACATTTTGGTAAAGGTCTCAAATCAACATCACATCGTTTTTGAGAAGTGTGTTATAGTCAGAACTTTATAAATATGACAATAGGCACTTTCCAGCCACCAATTTAATTTTATATATTAATCCAAAATAAATCAACATAAAGCGTATCTCTTATCAAAGTACAGTCTTATTTAAATTTGTCCTAATTCTAACAGTTAAATGTAACATAATTCATATTGCCAAAAAGTGAGTATAAT
>JAWPHD010017140.1:0-46126 GCA_037043455.1 Cyrtodaria siliqua | reverse complement strand
TAATCATTAAATGCAATGTACAGTTTGAAAGGGGCAAATTGCATTTATTATATTGTTCTTACTGAAGGGACACTGATTAAAACAGGCAAAACATATGTTCAAAACGTTTTTTGATTATGATAATAATGAATTCAAGTATATATACTCAGTCACAAAAGAAAATTTACACTTTGAAAATTTTACTTTACACCCCTATCCTTTTTATCAAGCAATTCAACCTATTGAAAAAAAATGACAACATGATATTGGCAATAGAATGACAACAACTTTGGTACCAAACATGACGTATATTAAATTTGGAATTTATACATTTTATTCTAAAAAAAATCATTGCACACTTTGTTTCACAACTGAGCTGTATACACTTTCTTTTGCAACTCAGTGAGTATAATTAGATTAAAACGTTTTAGACTAGCTTGAAAGAAACTAAACTGCCAAATTTAGCATTTACCTCACTGCTTCAAGTATACACTCACTGTCGTGATATAACTAAACTGAAAGATTGTTCACTTTATACATATACATGTACATACATCGTTCCAATTGCTTTTTTACATTTTTTTTATTTTGCCAGAAATGTTGATATTTTCTATGTTATTATTTATTACTAAATATATGCAAACTGTGACCTGTGTATTTAGCCGATAACACTAAATATGATTCACAAATAGATGAGAGATGGGGATAATTGTGTTAATTTTAACACCACAGTCCATCTGTCCTGATCTTACCTTGAATAAGAACCGTCTGTACAAGATGGCAAGTTGCATTCACTTCAGTGTATGGGTTTGAAGAAATCCAATCTGTGTGTGACCCAATGGGCTACTCGTAAAAGATGCTAGTGTCACCATCCAATGCTGGTTGTAAATGCCTGACAGAATAATGCAACTATCAGTCACAGACAACCAATTAAATATAAACAAAGGATAGATGACTCTTTTCTTGAAGATGTTCAGTGTGACGTAGCCCTTCTGAAGTGTAAATCTCATTTTTGCTTTTCACTGAAAAAGCAGTTCCAGTACATCCTGGTGTTTCATCTCTGTTCTGGTCTGTTGTGTTCCGGTGAATCGTACCACTGGTCCATAATTATGTCATAAAACAAATACAAACAAATCCGGTTTTAAAATTCTATAATGAGGTCATTTTTACCGTACCACAGATATAAAGTACAAATCACTATCTGAGTCAAATAAATGAGAACCAGACCATTCGCCATATTTTAAACGATAGGACACCCACCTGTATCGGCACAATAGAATCTGGACTTATGATTGTGTTTAGTGTAATGTATCTATGATATCTACAGTCTATAGCGCTGCCACACTGGAATACCACACTGTAGTACACACAGGTGTGTGTGTGTTGTGTGGGTTGGTCGGTGTGTGTGGGGGGAGGTATTTTTAAATGAACAAATGTAGGGGGTGAGGACCCAGCCAGCAATCCTATATCTAGCCTTCATCGGCCAGATATCTGTTTTATCGATATCGGCGTGCCCATGGCTTCAAGTCGGACCGATATCTTGTCGGCTACACATCGGTCCAATATCGGTTAGATATCATTTTAGTTTACTATCCATCACCGGTTAGACATCGTTTTAGTTTACTATCTATCATCGGTACAATATCGGTTAGTTATCTATCCAATATGTATCCGATATAGTTTCGACCCGAAGTGGGCCCATTATGACAGATAGACATCAAATTCGTTCTATTGTCACCATCCAGCTAGTACAGTATGTAGCTAGAGCATCGGATTACCAATCCAAAATACATGTATATGTTTCGCAACATACAAGGTTATCGGGCGTTTAACTCCGTCCGATTTTTTTTTATCAAATCAATTTAATGAATACTGACTACCTTATATACATCTTTTTGTTGGTGCTTATCTGAATTAGCTCGATTGGAAAAATATTCATTAGCAATAAATAAAACTCTTGTGAATGTAGTTAGCATCATTTTGCAATGTAAAAAATGACATTTGCGAGGAATATCTGTTCACATCAACAATAAATATACGATATTCAAATGGATTTATGGCGCGTTATATCGGACTGACAGCGGCCCGATATATGGTATCAACTGATACAAACTGTGTCGGCCTGACGTTGGCCTATGATATAATAATAGACAGATTAATGCATTGAACAATCAATTTAGCATGCCATGCAAACAAAAAATTCAAAAATTGGAAAATATTGAATTAATCGGCTCTACATCGGCCCGACGTCGTTATATCCAACATTTAGCCGACATCTGACCGATACCTTTTTAGCAAATCACAAAAAAAGAACACACAAACCCAGTCAGCAAGCCTATATCGGACCGATGTTGGACCGATTATGTTTCCTATATGTAGATAAAGGGTAGACATCGGGCCTTGCCACTATGTTATATCGGATAGATATCAGTAAATCCGATATCGGTAACAGAGCGGCAGTCTGCATAACGGCTTGATGTCTATGACAGATAACGGATAGACATCGGGCCAATCTGCCGACATTCCGACCAATTAACGATATCTATCCGATATGGCCATGCTGGCTGGGGAGTGGTGGCTTGTAGTCTAGACTTTTCAGGAGAGGGGGTCTGTCTGAGGAAACTTTCTTATTTTTTTCAGGGTTGGGGTGGTGGGGGGATATTTTGTAGATTTTTCTAGGGTTATCTATCTATCTTCGAATAAGTCAAACCCCTGCTGGGGACCAAGACTTGACGCGCGTCAACTGACAAGACGTGAGTTGAAATAAAGCTAAGGATACAATTAGAAATATTATACAGTGTTAAAAGAAGATAGGGCATGCTTTCTAGGGAGACATGTGATTGACATGGCTAACAGCCAGCCCAAATGCACTGGGGGCAGGGTTACTACGCTTTGAGGTAGGGTATTCCAATGTACTATGGTTCTGGGGAAGAATAGTCTGGGGTAGTCTGAAGAAACGCTTTCCGTTCGCGGCGAGGGTGGTTTGTCCATAAATAATTAATCATTTAAACTTGCTCAACATCAACTCACAAAATTGTTAGTACAAAGTGAAAGCAATCCGAGTCTTCCAGAAATTGCCTGAGTTGTCACTAGGCCCCTAGTCGTCTGCAAATAATGTCAATATTTACTTATGTAACGTCACTGATTTTAGCACGCGCCCCTAATTTGCATAATGTGTAAAGTTTCCGGCCAAGACAATTTAACCTTCATACCGAGTGTTTACAAATAAAAACACATACTAAATGAATAACTCACATAGGCGGCTAGTGTTGTTTAATCATTGTGCGCTTTGCAGTTGTTGACATGTTCAGTATATTCCTGCATTTGTTGTCATTTTGAAATTTCCCACGGAAACCACATATTTCCTAGAAAGCCTTAGTTTCGCATTTGAACTCTTTAAATATTCTGCTGCACATATTCTATAGGACTTTGTGAAGGAGTCGGAGAGACTTTCAAATTATTTCTGAAACTCTACTCTAACCAGTCATAACGGAAACGTTGCACAGAAAACTGTTTTAAAGAAAACAAATCAGAATTTCGAAACTAAAACTCCTATAGTGGAAGCCGGTGTCTGCGTTAGAAATGCTTAAAGCGTGACAACGACGATTTACCATCAAAATCGAGACACATAGATTAGCAATTATCTTCTTTTATTTTTTTTATTTTTTATTTTTTTATTTTTTTTCTCCCGTTACCGTAAAGTTCGCTTGCGCTCGAAGTGCCTTCGGCACTTCTCGCTAGCTGTGCTCGCTAATATGAACTAAGGTAAAACCTTGAGGCGAGCACAGAAAATGTGAAAGTAAATTTTAAACTGATAAAACTCAATGAAAGAACAATACAATTGAAAGCAACACAATAATGAGGTCCTTTCAGGGGTTTTGGGGAAAATGGCCATTTGTATTTGGTGAACAAGGGAACAATGGCTGTTAAAAATGGCTGTTATTTTCAGTGGAAAAGAGAAAATCGACACACATTTTTAGGTTAGGGAACAATGGAACATGACTTTACAGGAAATAAAATTCTAACATATAGTTTTAATATTAAAAAAATAATCACAAAAAGTTAACATTTCAAACAATATTTTTGTGATGACAGTGTACTGTAGGCCAGAATGAATTTTGGGGAACATTAGCAAATCTTTTAAACATTAAAAATACTTTTAGAGAACAGGGGAACATTGGACAGGACAAATAATTTTATGGAACAAAGCAAAATAGTTGTGGGGAACAAGGGAACACTGACTCATATTTTCAGGGAACAAAGGAAGATGTACCCCTTCCATCCTCCTGGGGGCCTCAATAGTAATAAGAAGAATGAATAAATCATTAAAAAAAACTCATTGCACACTTTCTTTCACAACTGAGCTGTATACACTTTCTTTTGCAACTCAGTATATTTAGATAAAAACGTTTTAGACTAGCTTGAAAGAAACTAAACTGCCAAATTCAGCATTTACCTCACTGCTTCAAGTATACACTGTCGTGATATAACTAAACTGAAAGATTGTTAACTTTATACATATACATACATTGTTCCAATTGCTTTTTTACATTTTTTTTCTTTTTGCCAGAAATGTTGATATTTTCTGTTATTATTTATTACTAAATATATGCAAACTGTGACCTGTGTATTTAGCCGATAACAGTAAATATGATTCACAAATAGATGAGAGATAGGGATAATTGTTTTAATTTTAACACCACAGTCCATCTGTCCTGATCTTACCTTGAATAAGAACCGTCTGTACAAGTTGGCAAGTTGCATTCACTTCAGTGTATGGGTTTGAAGAAATCCAATGTGTGTGTGACTGACCCAATGGGCCCACTCCTAAAAGATGCTATGGTCACCATCCAATGCTGGTTGTAAATGCCTGACAGAATAATGCAACTATCAGTCACAGACAACCATTTAAATATAAACAAAGGATAGATGACTCTTTTCTTGAAGATGTTCAGTGTGATGAAGCCCTTCTGTAGTGTAAATCTCATTTTTGCTTTTCACTGAAGAAGCAGTTCCAGTACATCCTGGTGTTTCATCTCTGTTCTAGTCTGTTGTTCCGGTGAATCGTTCCACTAGTCCATAATTGTCATAAAACAAATACAAACAATTCCGGTTTTTAAGTTCTATAATGAGGTCATTTTACCATACCACAGATATGACTTACAAATCACTATCTGAGTCAAATAAATGAGAACCAGACCATCCACCATATTTTAAACGATAGGACACCCACCTGTATGGGCACAATAGAATCTGGACTTATGATTGTGTTTAGTGTAATGTATCTATCTACAGTCTATAGTGCTGCCACACTGGAATACCACACCATGGTACACACACGTGTGTGTGTGTTTTGTAGGTCGGTCGGTGTGTGTGTGAGTGTGTGGGGGGTGGGGGAGGTATTTTTAAATGAACAAATCTAGGGGGTGAGGACCCAGCCAGCAATCCTATATCTAGCCTTCATCGGCCCCATATTTTTTTTATAGGACCAGTATCGCAAACGATATCGGTCTGAGATCGGCGCAGGGCCGTCGATCTGTTTTGGGGAACTACGACCCATACCCTTGGGTGGGGGAATTATAGTCTACATGTTTTATTTGTATTGAATACAGTTCGTAATCAATATTTTACGTACCAGAAGTTTTTTTTTATTTATTTTTTTGGTTTCAGGGGGGAATTTTGAGTCTCAAATGGGGGGAAAAAAACATACTTTTTGGAGGGGGAATGCGTTCGGTTACCGGACGCAATAGCGGCAGATCGACGGTCCTGTCGGCTACACATCGGTCAAATATCGGTTAAATATCGTTTTAGTTTACTATCCATCATCGGTCAGACAACCTTTTAGTTTACTATCCATCTGTGCCCATTATGACAGATAAACATCGAATTTGTTCTATTGTCACCAACCAGCTAGCACAGTATGTAGCTAGAGCATCGGATTACCAATCCAAAATAAATGTATGTGTTTTGCAACATACAAGGTTATCGGGCGTTTAACTCCGTCCAATTTTTTTTATCAAATCAATTTAATGAATACTGACTACCTTATATATATCTTTTTGTAGGAGCTTTCCTCAATTAGCTTGACTGGAAAAATATTCATTAGCAATAAATAAAACTCTTGTGAATGTAGTTAGCATCACTTTGCAATGTAAAAAATGACAGTTGCGAGGAATATCTGTTCACATTAACAACAAATATACAATATTCAAAATGACATGTCATTACCGCCCTTTATGGATTTATGGTGTGTTATATCGGACCGACAGCGGCCTGATATATGGTATCAACTGATACAAACTACGCCGGCCTGACGTTGGCCCAAGATATAATAATAGACATCAGAAGAAATGTGCTATATTCATTCAGATTAAAGGGGTTGTTGCACTATTCTGGACCTAGACTCATTTAAAAGGGCGTTAAAAACAATGGAAAAAGCTAAAGGAATTATCAAAATATCATAACAAATACAGGAGATACAATCTTTTAAAAACTTGCAAATATTCTCAAACGGAGGCAGCCATCTTGGATTGATGACGTCATCACGCCTTTTTACCATTTATTGCATATTGCTAAATATCATTTAAAACAAAGAATATCACTGCAAATTCATGTAAATCGTAAAACAAGCATTTACAGTATAATAAATATTTACTTTTTATTTATAATTTAATATATTTATTTGCTTTAAACACTATCTATTTTCCATACATGGAAAAAGGCGACGTCATCATTCAAAGATGGCTGCCTACATTAGAGTCTTTATGCACATTTTCAAAAGGTCATATCTCATATATTTTTTTAAGATATTTTGATATTTTTTTCAGTTTTTCCACGTTTTTTAAAGCCCTTGTAAATTAAATGAAACTAGTTTCAGAATACTGCAACATCCTCTTTAATGTATTGAACAATCAATTAAGAATGCCATACAAACAAAAAATTCAAAAATTGGAAAATATTGAATTAATCGTCTCTACGTCGGCATATCCAACATTTAGCCGACATCTGATCAATATCTTTTCAGCAAATCATAAAAAGAACACACAAACCCAGTCAGCAAGCCTATATCGGACCGATGTTGGATCAATATGTTTCCTATATTATACAGGTAATGGATAGACATCGGGCCTTGCCGCTCTGTCACTGGTATTGGATAGATATCGGTAACAGAGTGGCAGTCTGCATAACAGCCCGATGTCTATGACAGATAACGGATAGATATCGGGCCGACATTCCGACCAATTACTTAAATCTATCCGATATTGCCATGCTGGCTGGGGAGTGGGGTGGATTGTAGTCTGAGAATTTCCAGGACAGGGAGGTCTCTCTGAGGAAACCTCCTCAGTTTTTTCAGGGTGGGATGGTGGGGGGGGGGGGGGGGGGGGGTGGTTGTAGATTATTCTAAGGGGGAAGTCTGAAGAAACGCTTTCCGTTCGCGTTGAGGGTGGTTTGTCCATAAATAATTAATCAACATAAACCATTGTTACCAAGGATTTGTCCTTGCATAAACTCACAAAAGTGTTCGTAGAATCGTACGAAGTCAAAGCAATTATAATCGATTTGTCCATAATTAATCATTTAAACTAGTTCAACATCAACTCACAAACGTGTTAGTACATACAGGGCTTTATATGTATATAAAGCCCTGGTACATAGTAAAAGCAATTCGAGTCTTCCAGAAATTACCTGCGTCATCACTAGTCGTCTGCAAATAATGTCAATAAACACCGTCACGCGCTAATTTGCATAATGTGGAAAGTTTCCGGCCAAGACAATTTAACCTTCATACCGAGTGTTTACAAATAAAAAAACATACTAAATGAATAACTCACATATGCTGCGAGGGTTGTTTAATCATTGTGCGCTCTGCAATTGTTGACATGTTCAGCATATACCTGCATTTGTTGTCATTTTGAAATTTCCCACGGAAACCACATATTTTCTAGAAAGCCTTAGCTTCGCATTTGAACTCTTTAAATATTCTGCTGCACATATTCTATAGGACTTTGTGAAGGAGTCGGAGAGACTTTCAAATTATTTCTAAAACTCTACTCTAACCAGTCATAACGGAAACGTTGCACAGAAAACTGTTTTAAAGAAAACAAATCAGAATTTCGAAACTAAATCTCCTATAGTGGGAGCCGGTGTCTGCGTTAGAAATGCTTAAAGCGTGACAACGTCGATTTACCATCAAAATTGAGACACATAGATTAGCAATTACCTTTTTTTTTTTTTTTTTTTTTTTACTATTTTTTTTCTCCCGTTACCGTAAAGTTCGCTTGCGCTCGAAGTGCCTTCGGCACTTCTCGCTAGCTGTGCTCGCTATTACATTTCCAACATTTGTTATTATTCAGGTCAAATGTCACGTGATCGTGACCGGTGCGCCGATAAATATTTCCCGCAAAATTAAAAAAAATCAAAATTGCGACAAACTTTTCCTTTTGGCACTAGCAATACTCTGAACAACATTCAATTGTTTATTTTTAAAGTTTAGACCCTAATTATGCCCCGAGAAGAGTTTGTTCCACTCCAAAAATCCCTCGATGCTGTCAGTTGATAGTGGACTTATTTGATGAGGGGAATATAAATGCCTTTACCTCTCGCGAGAATATCACGGGAATTTAATTAATATGCAAAATGACAATATGGCGGATATAGTAAATAAAAGTGTACTTCAAAACATAAATGTTTTATTGTGTCACTATCATCGATAAAGGTGCAGTTTTATCATTGCAACTTGGTATAATAAACATTAATCGGTTGATCTGTTGAGCTAAATTATCGTAAAAAATCGACCTGACACTGCAAACATCGTTGAAAGTGCATGACTGTGCATTTTTAGTAATCCCCCGGTTTTCACTATAGGAGTTCCTCTGACCCTATAGAGCCGCAAAAAATTTTTTTTTTAAAAAAGGCTTTTAGGGTCAGAGAAGTCTCGGATTAAATGTAAACATAAGTATTATTTATTCACATTGTGTCCTCTGATACAGAGCGTGTATTTGTTTGCATGTTTAAAAGCACATTTTACCAGACGGTTCCGTGTAACAAAGATGGCGCCACTCTGCGCCAAATAAAAAATGGTGACAGTGTATAGCTATTGCAAACGAGATACGAGACTACGGGTTATTTAGGCATTAATAATAACAAAAAGTGAATAGTAAACATATTTATCTTTGTCAAGAAGGTAATTTCATGGTGGTGATTATAAGACAAAGCCTAATAAGAGGTGATGAAAATGTGCCTTTTGAGATATCAGCTAAATTTTTAATTTTATAGAATTAAAAATGGTGTGGAGCTATTGCAATCGAGATACAAAGTATGGGTTATATTAGGCATTAATAATAACAAAAAGTGAATAGTAGACATATTTATCTTCGTCAAGAATGTAATTTCGTGATGTTGATTATAACAGAAAGCCGTAAAAAGGGGCTGTAAAAACTGCCTAATTTGAGATGTTGGCTGAAATTTTAACTTTTCAAATGTAACGCGCTTACGATCGATTTACCTGTATCGATAAAATAGTAAATGGCGGCGTTCTAGCGCGACAACATAAATCGATAAACTAGAGCGTTTATGAACCCGTTTCTCCTCCCTATAACGTACTCCCTGGTTACTATCAAGCTAATAACATTATAGACAATCAGGTGCACAGGAACTGGTCACTTTTAATTTTTGCCTTATATATATATATATAGAAGGCATTCATAATTTTGCATTGCAGAGATGTTGAGATTTTATTTTATTTTCAGTAGGTGATAAAATTTGTGTTACTCGGTTTTTATCCTTAGGTTCTATAGTAGAATACAAATCTTTGGCAGAGTAAAAAGACGATCATTTTCAAGATTTTGATTTAGAAGATACATATATTGAATCAATTTGCATGAATGTGCATGAAATATTCAGGGTTTTAAAAGAATCACACTGTAAATACCTTAATTTTAACAGTGAACTTGGTTGAACATCAAGGATAAAGACCGAGTTTATCACCTACCAGAATGTATTGGCTATGTCTTATTTCTGGTCACTGATTGGTCAGTTTTTTTGATGATGCTCTATCAAAATAATGAATAATTGTCTATATAGACAATTATAATAATAGAAGGCAAAAATTAAAAGTGACCAGTTCCTGTGATCAGGTGGTAAACAATTCAAAGTGTTTCAAAACAATACAGTGCAAGAACGAACAATATAAAAACTCATTCTTTCCAAAGACAATTATTGATTGGAACCATCTTGAAGACAGTTTCGTTTGCACGCCATCATTGGAGAGCTTCAAATCAGCTCTCGTAAAGTGCTACTAACAGCAACAGCCTCTCTTCCGATGTGTTTATGCCGTAACAGGCCCTACATCGTACAGATTCAGATTCAGATATTTTGTCTTGTTTTATTTTTAAGGACTATTGGTCAGCCATCTTTGAAAAGAAAATCCAAAATGGATGGGGTATGGTTAAGGTACTTCAGCAATTTGAATTGGTGATATCCAACCTGTGACAATGAAAACCATTTCGATGCAATATGCATTTTAAGCACAAGTTAGGGCATTAAATCAAGTACTTTCATTATTTGTTATATATATAGCATATACAGCGAAAGAAATCAATCGAAAAAATGCAATAGTTTAGTAATTATTTTAAATTGAATAACTGCCATTTTCCTGCATCCGCACAGCAATATTCAGAGAAGCAAATTAAATATTATCAATAGCAATGTAATCTTCAGTCTTATCTAGGGCAGTTGAATTATTTTTTTTTAATTTGTATACCAATCCCTTAAAACTTTACAAATATTGTAAATGAACACATTCTCAGAATCAATTTCCAATGACCATAATGGCGTGACAATTTAATACACAAAGTATAGATGTTCCTGAAGGTTTACATTATCAAAGTATAGAGGTTCCTGAAGGTTTACATTATCATGACATAATAATACACGTATGTTAGCCTAGGTAATTGCAATGTATGCATCATGGTCAAGCACACTACTATTGATTGGATACACACATCTGCTTACCAGCGTGATCTAAGCATGATCATTTGTAATATTACTGGGAGACACCTCTGTGTTTGGTCAAATTTGAGCCAAAATGAAATCAATTTCAAAATTTTGGATTTCAACTGCCCTTGATAAGACTGAGAGGATTATATGAATGTTATTTGTTCTTAGTTTTTTCTAGGAGGATGCACACAAAATGGTATATTTTAATGTCAGATTGTACATAAATGATAATATTTTTAGAACACTTTTTTTATTCTTCATTGCTCTTATGTATATTTTGTATAATGGAAATCACTTTGTTGCGTTATTATCATTAGGCCAAATAAAATTATACCTGAGTTTACTGTAACCCGACCGACCCTCTGAAAACACCCCCGACTCCATTTTTAATTTAAATTTTTTTTTTTTTTTTTTTATGTTCACGCGATCACGGCCGACACATGTGATCATTACTGACCCTCTTCCGGACATGCAAAAAATAAATTAAACTGTTTTACCCCTTTGCAATAATTGCAAGTGATTGGGAAAAGAGCCAGCTGTTGCCATGCCTTTTGGGAAACAATAACACATACACAATTTCATATTGTTATCTATTGTAGTTTTTAAAATACCACATTTTCCCATTCATCAAAGCTCATCACCACCTTAAATGTAACATCGCCAAAAAATAAAATAAAATAAAATGCCTACCTACCTACTCCATATTTTTCAGCAATGTTACAGTAAACACAGGTATAATTTTATTTGGCCTTAAGTTCATAAAATCAGCCAAAATGAATTTTCAGTTTCACAGGAAGGACTCCGCCCATTTCAAAATGTTGAATATCCTTAATTGAAATGTTAATCCAAATGCATATTATAGGCATGAACAATGTCAATGATATAATAGATGACAGTAATTCAACACTATTGATGTGAACATAATGTCAAAAACAATATTTATTTGGCAGAAATAGTGCCCTTTATTTTCGAAAAGTTTAGTACAGTTTTACTCTAAGATGTTTTTGTTTTTTATGTTAAATAAATTTGTCCATAGAATTGTCCATTTATCTAAAAATGGCACACGAGACATCATTTCTAAATTAAATACGACAATGTTATCACATCATCCAAGTTTCAAAGTCAGTCATTGTAAAAAAAAAGAAGCTATTCTTTCAATGGCATGTACTTTCAAAATAATCTCAATGCTATAGTATGGTGGCACTAAAGGGTTTTAATTGTCGAACTATTATAAATGTCAACTATATTTTTGGATATATTAAACACAACTGAGTGACTGTTGTGAATAGAAACATGGCAAAACAGGAGTAATTTATTATTATATTCGAATAAAAACAGCACAAACTAAATAATAACATATGAATACGATCAAATGACCTGTTTATCCGAATGTTTCACCATACCGCATGTTTCATTTTACAATTCACGTGCATGCTTTTCATGTGTATCATGTGTGTCTGTTGAAGGCACATGGCGTATAAAGAAAATCTTCATTTTTAACAATGGTGTACTTCGAATTTTGGATGATGTGATAACATGGCTTATTTTATTTAGAAATGATGTCTCATCTGCACTCGCTGGATAAATGGACTATTTTATGGACCAGTTTATTTTACATAAAAAACGAAACAACTTTGAGTAAAACTGTACCAAACTTTTCGAATATAAAGCGCACAATTTCTGCCATATAAGTTTTCTTTCTAATATTATGTTCACATCAATAGTGTTGAATTACTGTCATGTACTATATGGTTGACATCGGTCGTGGCTAATTGGTACATCGTTGAAAAATTCACTTGACCATATCTCATCGATTTTGGATTTTTATGACTCCCCCACACAAAGTGTGGTAGGGGAGCCATATTGATTTTGTGCTTTTTGTCTGTCTGTAGGTCTGTCTGTAGGTCTGTGTCACAAACGATGTCCGATCAATAACTAGAGAATGGTTGGACCTAGGGTCCTCAAACTTGGAAGGATGGTTGGTCATGCCAAGTAGATGACCCCTATTGATTTTGGGGTCACTAGGTCAAAGGTCAAGGCTGTAGGTCTGTCTGTGTCACAAACAATGTCCGATCAGTAACTAGAGAATGGTTTGACCTAGGGTCCTCAAACTTGGAAGGATGGTTGGTCATGACAAGTAGATGACCCCTATTGATTTTGGGGTCACTAGGTCAAAGGTCAAGGCTGTAGGTCTGTCTGTGTCACAAACAATGTCTGATCAATAACTAGAGAATGGTTGGACCTAGGGTCCTCAAACTTGGAAGGATGGTTGGTCATGACAAGTAGATGACCCTATTGATTTTAGGGTCAAAGGTCACCTTTGACATTGACTATCAAAACAATGTCCGATCAATAACTAGAGAACGGTTGGACCTGGGGTCCTCAAACTTGGAACGATGGTTGGTCATGACAAGTAGATGACCTCTATTGATTTTTGGGCCACTAGGTCAAAGGTCAAGGTTGCGGTGACATTGACTATCAAAACGATGTCCGATCAATAACTAGAAAATGGTTGGACCTAGGGTCCTCAAACTTGGAAGGGTGGTTGGTCATGACCAGTAGATAACCCATATTAATTTTGGGGTCACTAGGTCAAAGGTCAAGGTCGCGGTGACATTGACTAGCAAAACAAAGTCCAATCAATAACTAGAGAATGGTTTGACCTAGGGTCCTCAAACTTGGAAGGATGGTTGGTCATGACCAGTAGATGACCCCTATTGATATTTTTTTGTTTAATTTTTTTTTGATTTATTTTGATTTTTTTTTTCTTCAAATTTTTGCATAAAAAGTTTTGGGGTCGGCCCCTTAAAAAAATAGGGTCGGTCGGGTTACCTGAACCACACACATTTTTTTATGTGGCCTTACTGATACAGATAATAGATACAGTCACAGGGATATTGTGGGTCGGTCGGGTTAGCTGAACCACACATATTTTTTTATGTGGCCTTACTGATACAGGTAGTAGATACAGTCACAGGGATATTGAATATCAAAACGATCTCAGATCAATAGAGGACGGTTGGACCTAGAGTCGTCAATTATGCCTGTTCGGGCGAGTGGGGGAGCCATACGTTTTTGTCCCATGGACAATAACAATTTCTACTTTGGATCAAAGATGGCTGATCAATAGTCGTTAAATCTTTTTATATATCTACTCTCTGTACTATAATATACGAAATTTAATAAAGACACCATTTAGCAAAGTAAATAACTCATAAACTCTAGCTAAAGTCTACATTATTCATTGAAAATGATCGTCAATTAGGATTGTTGGATTTCGACGAAACTTGGTAGGAAGCATTGCTAAGATGTCTAGTTGTGCTTTTGTTCCAGTTCGCTGATTTATGGCCCTTTGACATTTTTACTTTAAATTTCTTGTCGGTGCTACTACTCCTAAACGGCTTGTTGGATATCTACAAAATTTGACAGGAAGCCTCAGTATGATGTCTCGTTGTGTAAAGCGCGGTATATCAATGAAATCTTTATGAGTTATTGCCCTTGATTTGTTGAAAAAATGCTATATTGTATTTTCCTTTGTTATATCTGTAGTTACTTCATTTTTAGCTCTGCTGGCCTTCATTTGCTATAAAATCTTCAACCTATTCCTTTTATAGCGTTTTTAGTTCAATATATTATTGATAATGATTTAAAAAGCAGTGCCATATGGATTGGATTTTTCGTATCTTTGTAACTCATGTACCAAGGTGGTAGTTACATTTTGCTGACTGTATACTCTTATGTGATGCCGAGTTGTCCGTCGTTAACTTTTGTCTCGTTAAGACGATAGAGACTTCATTTTTCATCTGATCTTTACCAAACTTTACCAGATTGTTAATGACAATGAAAGCTCGGACAAGTTCAAAAACCAGCCAAATCGTACCAGTAACAGTGGAGTTATGGCCCTTGATTTAGTTAAAAATGCTATATTTGGCCTCATTAAGATGATAGGGCATTCCGTTTTTATCCGATCTTTACCAAACTTTAACAGATTGTATGTGACAATGATAGCTCGGACAAGTTCGAAAACCGGCCAGATCGGTCCAGGAACAGTCGAGTTATGGCCTTTGATTTTGTTAAAAATGCTATATTTTGTCTCGTTAAGACAATAGGGCCTTCATTTTTTATCCGATCTTTACCAAACTTTACCAGATTGTTAATGTCAATAAAAGCTCGGACAAGTTCGAAAACCAGCCAGATCGGACCAATAACAGCGGAGTTATGGCCCTTGATTTAGTTAAAAATGCTCCCACCCCACACACGCACACATATTTTTTATCAAATCTCATTCATAGAAGAAAGTGGGACAAATTAAAAATACCCATGCCAGACTAGACACATCAGAATTATTGCCCATGATTACCAGGTATATTTTGTCTCGTTAAGACAATAGGGCCTTCATTTTTCATCCGATCTTTACCAAACTTTACCAGATTGTTAATGTCAATAAAAGCTCGGACAAGTTCGAAAACCAGCCAGATCGGACCAATAACAGCGGAGTTATGGCCCTTGATTTAGTTAAAAATGCTCCCACCCCACACACGCACACATATTTTTTATCAAATTTCATTCATAGAAGAAAGTGGGACAAATTAAAAATACCCATGCCAGACTAGACACATCAGAATTATTGCCCATGATTACCAGGTGAGCAATCTAAGGCACCTCCCCCCCCACCCCCCACCCCCCACCACCACCACACACACACACACACACATATTTTTTATCAAATTTCATTCATAGAAGAAAGTGGGACAAATTAAAAATACCCATGTCAGAATTATTGCCCATGATTACCAGGTGAGCAATCTAAGGCATGTTTTAAAAGAAGTACTGATGGGAAATTTATGTCAACAACCCTTGATATAAGAGCCGTTTTAGCCAGTAGAGCGTCCACAGACCCTCTTGGGCCTCTTGTTATAATGGAATTGCATTTTGCTTTTAAACAAATGCACTTAAATGTCATCTCAGCAAACTGCAAACGCCATTGTTTTTAGCTCTACTGATCAGAGATCAGCAGAGCTTATGCCGTGGTGCGGCGTCCGTCCGTCTGTCCGTCCGTCCGTCTGTCTGTCCGTAAACTTTTTTTGTAGCGACTACTCCTCTGAAACTACTGAATGGATTTTCATGAAACTTTACAGAAATGTTGCCCATGAAGTCTAGTTGATCCTAGCAAAAATTCATGTAGATGTGAAATCCAAGATGGCCGCCAAATCTAACAATAGGTTTTTAAAAAACAAGTTTGTAGCGACTACTTCTTGAAAACTCTAAGGGATATTGATATGGGACTTTTTCTAAAATGATCAGCATGACATGATGTTGATCCTTGTCGAAAATCGTTTTGATTCGACGTTAAACATGGCTGCCAGCGGCCATCTTTGTTTACATAGAGTTATATAATGAAAACTTGTAGCGACTACTCCTCTGAAACTACTAGACAGATTTTCATGAAACTTGATAGGAATGTTGCTCTTGATGTCTAATTGATCCTAGCAAAATTTCAGGTCGGCCGGAAATTCAAGATGGCCGCCACAGCTAAAAATAGATTTTTAAAAAATAAGTTTGTAGCGACTACTTCTTCAAAATTTTAAGAGATATTGATATGGGACTTTTTCTAAAATGATCAGCATGACATGGTGTTGGTCCTTGTCGAAAATCGTTTGATTCGACGTTAAACATGGCTGCCAGCGGCCATCTTTGTTTACATAGAGTTATATAATGAAAACTTGTAGCGACTACTCCTCTGAAACTACTAGACAGATTTTCATGAAACTTAACAGGAATGTTGCTCTTGATGTCTAATTGATCCTAGCAAAATTTCAGGTCGGCCCGAAATTCAAGATGGCCGCCACAGCTAAAAATAGATTTTTAAAAAAAATAAGTTTGTAGCGACTACTTCTTGAAAACTATAAGAGATATTGATATGGGACTTTTTCTAAAATGATCAGCATGACATGGTGTTGGTCCTTGTCGAAAATCGTTTCGATTTGACGTTAAACAAGGCTGCCAGCGGCCATCTTTGTTTACATAGAGTTATATAATGAAAACTTGTAGCGACTACTCCTCTGAAACTACTTGACGGATTTTCATGAAACTTCACAGGAATGTTGCTCTTGACGTCTAATTGATCTTAGCAAAATGTCAGGTCGGCCGGAAATTCAAGATGGCCGCCACGGCTAAAAATAGATTTTTAAAAAATAAGTTTGTAGCGACTACTTCTTGAAAACTATAAAATATATTGATATGGGACTTTTTCTAAAATGATCAGCATGACATGATGGTAATCCGAGTTGAACATTATTTTGATTCGACGTTAAACATGGCTGCCAGTGGCCATCTTTGTTTACATAGAGTTATATAATGAAAACTTGTAGCGACTACTCCTCTGAAACTACTTGACGGATTTTCATGAAACTTCACACGAATGTTGCTCTTGATGTCTAATTGATCCTAGCAAAATGTCAGGTCGGCCAGAAATTCAAGATGGCCGCCATGGCTAAAAATAGATTTTCAAAATACAAGTTTGTAGCGACTACTTCTTGAAAACTATAAGTGATATTGATATGGGACTTTTTCTAAAATGATCAGCATGACATGATGTTGGTCCTTGTCAAAAATCGTTTTGATTCGATGTTAAACATGACTGTCAGCGGCCATCTTTGTTTACATAGAGTTATATAATGAAAACTTGTAGCGACTTCTCAACTGAAACTACTTGACGGATTTTCATGAAACTTCACAGGAATGTTGCTCTTGATGTCTAATTGATCTTAGCAAAATTTCAGATTGGCCAGAAATTCAAGATGGCCACCACAGCTAAAAATAGATTTAAAAAAAAAAGTTTGTAGCGACTACTTCTTGAAAACTATAAGTGATATTGATATGGGTCTTTTTCTAAAATGATCGGCATGACATGGTGGTTATTCGAGTCGAACATTATTTTGATTCGACGTTAAATATGGCTGCCAGTGGCCATCTTTGTTTACATAGAGTTATATAATGAAAACTTGTAGCGACTACTCCTCTGAAACTACTTGACGGATTTTCATGAAACTTCACACGAATGTTGCTCTTGATGTCTAATTGATCTTAGCAAAATTTCAGGTCGGCCGGAAATTCAAGATGGCCGCCATGGCTAAAAATAGATTTTTAAAATATAAGTTTGTAGCGACTACTTCTTGAAAACTATAAAAGATATTGATATGGGACTTTTTCTAAAATGATCAGTATGACATGATGGTTATCCGAGTCGAACATTATTTTGATTCAATGTTAAACATGGCTGTCAGTGGCCATCTTTGTTTACATAGAGTTATATAATGAAAACTTGTAGCGACTACTCCTCTGAAACTACTTGACAGATTTTCATGAAACTTCACAGGAATGTTGCTCTTGATGTCTTATTGATCCCAGCAAAATTTCAGGTCGGCCGGAAATTCAAGGTGGCCGCCACGGCTAAAAATAGATTTTCTAAAAACAAGTTTGTAGCGACTACTTTCTGAAATCAAAATCAATCAGTAGAGCTTCAAGGTCATTGACCTCTTGTTATTTACTAAAATGTTTACAAACTTTCATTTAAGCATCATTGACCTTTTTATTTTTATGTCCCGCCCCTGTTAGGCGAGACATGTGAATCTGCAGATTTCTTGTATATGAGTATACTCTTCACATATTCTTGGCATTTGTCTGTAGGATATCCACAGCAAATGTCCCCTTGTTGGACTCCGAGGTGGGTGGGAAGCATGAAGAGTGAATACCAATTCCCCATTATGGGACGAAAAAGCGCAAACAGTACCGATACTCCATTTACTTCAATTTCTGGTTCTAAACATTCTAGAAATGGACCAGGACCTCAGTCAGACTCTGAGTCTGACTCGGACACTGACATATCTCATCTGAGTTGGCCTCGATTCCTTAATGTTATCTCATTGGATGATTCTCGACCTATTACACATCTATCTCCATTCGCTATCTCTAAGGCCTTATTCGGCATTGCCGGTGTGCCAAGGAGTGTTAACAAACTTAAAAATGAAACATAACAATATTGATAAAGTAAGAGGTTGTTGTTGTTAGAAGTGCTGTTTAAGAAAAAACAAGTTAAAATACAACAAAAAAACAAACAATTTTTTAAAAAAAGATTTTGCCCCACCAAATATTGGCCGTGATTTTTCAAAAACAACCTTACAAAAGACGACTGCACTGTCTGCTGACAAGGCCTGAATTACACAAAAACAGGCAAATTTTGTTACTTTATTATATTATATAGTTAAATATGCGATATGACAGGCATATATGCCTTGCTCTTGTTGCCATTGTGAAAGGGGTCTAATAACAGCCCCAGAAACCCCAAAAGGGATCTAAAGCAGTGATGTTGATGCATAGAGTAGTACAACCAAATTACCTTCTTGGGATAAAATGGATTTTTTCTTTTGATATAGTGGATCATTATAATTTTCTAATATTGTATTACAGATAAACTGCAGACATAGATTCTGCATTATCTCTGGTTTTGTGTCAAAACATACTTAAAAAAATGCAGTCTGGAGTATATTCTGGAGGTAAGTGTTTTAAATTGTTTTACCGTAAAAATTATACCCCCATATAAACGCTGCAAGTTGTATTGCATTTTATAAAAAGGGAGGAAGTGGGTGATGGGGTATTTTTTTCTACTGGCAAGTGTATTTTCTCTAAAGTTCATTTGTAAAAAATATATAATTATAAGATTATATATTCTGGGCAAAGCATTTATACTGGGGTATACAATATTTGTATAAGTACAGCAATTTATCGCTCATTTTAAGATCAAATTAAATGTACTGATAGGCATGTGTTTATGAGTTGCCTTAAAAAAGGATATGCATAGGGGTCACTTTAATGTCATCAGTTTTGTGTTGACAAACTCAACATGGGTAAGACATTTTGATTCGTCATTTCTTTTACAAACGTTTGATATATCACTTCTTGACAATGGTCACATCACCTGACCAATGTATAAAGGTCAAGGTCGCAGTCCATGTTAATATCAGGGTACCAAGGTAACATTTGTATCACAAAAACAAACAATAATACTCCGTTATAAGTGCAAAAGTCTGAAAACAGTCAACTTTTTATGGACACTGCCATGTTTTTTTCATTGGAGACATCCCAATGACTAAATTAAACTTGGTTAAAATTGTATGAATATTGAGTTCTGCTCAACCCGGGGCTAGAGGGCGTGAGCGGTAGCTAGCATATTTCACTACCGCTCATGAACAGTCTCAATCAAACCGAGACTGCAATATTTTGTATGTGTCGTCCTCGGCCGTTTCCAAAGGTCCATTATCATACTCTTCCTGTGTAGAGCTAATTCATGTTTTCGTGATCATATCAGCATACAGAACTATATCTCCCCCCATGAAGTGGTAGGCGAGACATATTGCTTTTGGGCGGCCATCACAAGTGTTGGCTGTGCTAATACTCCGAAACAGTTGTTGGATTTTGAAGAAAACTGAAACGAAACATCTGTATGATGTCTAGTTGCGCATGTCTTTGTTGTGTTCCAGTTTAATGATTTTTCACATAGTTTTAGGCCTTTAACATTTGTACTTTAGCATTCTTGGCCACACTTCTTCTCCTAAATGGCTTATTCGATTTTTACAAAATTTTGTACGAAGCATCAGTATGGTGTAATTGTGCATATATCTTAGTAGTTTTCCGGTTATGGACCTTTAACATTAATTTCGTAATTAGGACTTGTTGGACTCTGACGGAAGGTTTTAGAAAGCTTCACTATGATGTCCAGTTGTGCATATCTGATTCTGAGGTCAGTAGGTAAAAGTTCAAGGTTGCCATGATGCGATAATGCAAAACCTTGTCAGCAACTCCACTTCCCCAACAACCAATCTCATTCAACTTTATCGGTTGACCCCTATTGATTATGAGGTCACAAGGTCAAAGGCCACAGTGACATGATAATGAAACTTTACTGCACTGTACTCCTCTTCCACTGAAGCAATTCTCATGAAACTTCATGGGCTGACTGCCTTCGATTTTCAGATGAGTAGGTCAGTCACACCGACGCAATCATGAAAAACCTTAACTCTCTTCTCGTGAATCCTCATGGGTTGTTTTCTTTTGATGAGAGATTGATCCCTTTTGATTTTGAGGTCAGTAGATTTTAAGGTCAAGATCACTGTGACCTGATCATGAAAACTGATCAGAAAGTGAAGAGAGTATAAGTCTGTGTATGTATTTCTTTTACAGACAATTGTTTTATCAATCTTACATGTCTAAATGAAATGAACACAACCATGTGTAACATATTTCCAGCATGTGAAGATTCCAGCATGTGAAAGTAAATGTTAGTTTTGGTGGCGGTGCTTTGACAATGTTTTAACCTGCTGTTATAATAATTTTAACTTGTCTGTATAGACGTTTTTTGGTACGTTTCTTTTTAGTGAGTATGATACAACCTACAGAATGTATCAATAGTCAGAAACAGTTTCTGGATGTGCAGCGTCAGAAAAAGGTGATTAATGTGCCAGAACTTCCCAGTGAACCGGAAGAAGTTAAGGACGAGTTCTCAAATGTCTCAGCAAAGCTACCAACACATGAAAACTTCACATCACAGACACCAGTGCAAGACCGGGATCCATATGGAGCTCTACAAGGTGTAGTTCTAAGAAGCACTGGAAAGCAGAAGAAGATTCCAGTACCCTTTTATACAGGCGTGAAATCGCCTGTACTGTTGATTGAAGGGTAGGTAATGTATTGTAACGTTATTCTAATGCAAGAAAACTTTAAAAAACAAATACCCACTTGAACTTTTTTTTTACGTCGCCTACGTAGCATGGCAGACAATTACGAATCACTGTCTTCTGCAATCATCCATCACACATTAACCTGCAACCTATTGGCCATAACTTGAAAATTATTTGACTAAAGTTTACAAATATCTTCAATCTTACCCGAAGTAATATTGTAACACATGTCGCGTAACTCGGACTTTCAGTTTGGCAGAGTTATGCCCTTTTTCATAAAACTTTAACCTGCAACCTAACCTGGCTAATTAGCAAAATATTGATCATGGTTGTAAAGCTTTAAATAGTTCTTTCTTAGCAATTATGCAATACCATTGACATTTCTGTTAGCTCCGACTTCCATTTTGGCAGAGTTATGTACCTTGTCTTAAAACTGTGACCTTCAACATAACCTAGCTCATAACTTCGCAAAATATTGGCCTATGGTCATGACACTTTAAACAGTTCTTCCTTGTCATTATCTAATAACAAGTTATGCCCTTTTTCGAAAAAATAGTTTTAAATACTCCATCTTGATTTATTTATTTTGGTAATATAAAGTAATAATATAAAAAACTATATGCATACCCCATACCATGCATGAATTAAAAATATCCCCTCCCGTCATACAGTTAATATGCGCGGTTCCCAATCTTTATCGGGTACCCATAAAAAGATTCTTATAATAGGCGTAAGATTTTGAAATTTCACAGTTTTTAGCTAACCTAAGCCTGAGAGGTGAGTAATCGGGATCACTATTTGTCCATGGTTCATCTTAGCGTCCATATTAAAGTTTTTGAAACGACTTCTCCTCAGCGACGGAATGGTCAATTTGGACCAAATTTCACAATGATAATCCTGAGTTCTATGATTTCAAATTTGTTCGTAAAACCTTTAAATATCTTCTCCTGTTTTAATGATCATCAACTACTAGACTATCAAGTTTGTTCAAATAAATTCTCCCGGGTCAAATATGGCCATGCCCCAGTGATCCAGTTTGTATATATAGGGATTATGCATGTATAATAGTAATGGTACCTTTATAATATAAGTTTGATTTATGTGCCTGTCACTTGTAGATTGCCTGAGGCCAATTTAGGCATATCGTCCCTAGAGAAAAAAACATTCCAGGAGATACAGACACTGACAAAATATCTTGAACCTACTGAATTGAATATTCACAAGACAATTGAAGGCAACTTCGAAGGAAGAAAAACAGCTAGTAGCGTCGTTCTTACCAAGCTGAGCAATAAACTAAAAGTTTCCCGTGAGCGAAAGCAACCACTCGAAACAGAAACATGCAAAGAGCCTGCCAGGAAACGTAGGAAAATGTCTTGTGACAATACGAAGCTGTCAAGTTTATATAGTTCAAACATAACTACGAAACTGCCGCCGTCACCGGTGGTCAGGACTACACCTGGGTTATTGATCCAACCACAGCCACCATTACCAGATCCCTGGCATGGTAGTAGTGGAATACAGGTTAGCAATCTAGGACTGAAAGCACACAATTGTTTTACTCAAAATATCGTAATATGTTTCAAGCCTTTTATAGGTGTGGGGTCCAAAGTAGAAGGTCATTGATACTTAAAAGAGAGCTTGTTTATTTTTAATTTTTATCTTGACTGTTAAATCTATGCTTGCTTAATTGAGAGAACGTTTTATGTGTCGCCTTTTCGAAGAAAATCCGATACATAGGGATCACTTTGTTGTCCGTCCGTCACGAAAACTTAACGTTCACTATTACTTTATCATTTCTACACGTTTCTTAATCAAACTTTCATATATATGTTTCTTCATCAAACTTTCAATATAAAACAAATGGAAGACCGAATGGGGCTTTGATACAAAATTTTCTTCATTCTCTAGCTGAAGTAGAGGTACGGCTATTCTCTTTAAAAATACATTTAGTTATGCTATAACTAATGAATTTATCGATCCTTTGGGGTGTTTTATTGTTTTAGATGTTACAATACAAGAGCAAAGGATGACTCAGCTGTAGATTATGGACCAACTGCAGACAAACCTCAATTTTTTTCAGGATTTTTTAATGTTGTTGAAAGTTTTGGGAACACTTCTTTTATTAATAGCTTGACTATTCGAAGAATAAGAGCTTATGTAATCAAACCCGGGTCGGCGTCCCACATCAAGGTTTGCGTGTAAGCTGTGTTTACAAATCTATTTCTTTTACATTTCTTATCCTAGCACAACCAAATTTGGCCATGGGCTTCCTTGTAACATTATCTTAAGGACTGCATAAGCAATTTTGGTTTCTGTAACCCATGATCTCCCATGGAACCCAAACTCTGATAGCCCATAAAATGTGTCCCATAGCCCATAAAATGCGTCTCATTTCACATCAAATTTTGCGTGTAAGCTGTGTTTACAAGTCTATATTTCTTACATTTTTTATCCTAGCATAACCAAATTTGGCCATGAGCTTCCTTAAAGCATTATCTTAAGGGCTGCTCAGCTAATTTTGGGAATTGGTTTCATTATAGTATGTTGTAAAGGGTTGCATAAGTAATATTGTCTTCTGCAAATTCTGGGCTCCCATGGAACCCAAATTGTGATGGCCCATAAAATGTGCAATAAGGTAGATCTGGGTTGTGTATGTAACCTGTTATATCTATCTATAATTTTGGTTTGGGATTTCTTATAGCATTATGCATTTTATTCATACTTACCCATGGGCCCCCCCCCCCCCCCCCCCCCCCCCCCCCCCCCCCCCCCACGCCCGTTTTTTTATTTTTTTATTTTTTTTCTGTATTGTTTTGGTCAATTCTTACACATATAGCTATGTTTTCCCCGCCTCCCCCCTCTCCCCCAGCCCGCCTTCCACCCCTTGTGCCCCCCCCCCCCCATCAAACTCACAAACTCTTTTCTTTTTTTTACATATTTCTGTGTTGTTGTGTGTGTTGTTTTGGTCAATTCTTACATATAGCTAAGTTGACTCCATCCCCCATTTTATTTTTTTTATATATTTCTGTGAAGTTTTGGTGAATTCTTACACATACTGCTATGCCAACCCCCTACTCGAAACTCTGTTTATTTATCTGTGTTGTTTTGTTTTACCAGTTGATCAATATGTTTCGCCCCCAGCCCTGAACCATCCCACCACCACATCATCACCACCACCCGATTGTTTTTTTTGTTTGTTTGTTTTTGCATATATCTGTGTTGTTTTGTTTTGTCAGTTTATCAATATGTTTTGCTCCCCACCCTTTAACCATCTCACCACCCCATCATCACCACCACCACCAGAATGTTGTTTTTATTCTGTTTTTTTACATGTCTGTGTTGTTTTGTTTTATCAAATCTACACCTATATCAATGATATGCCCCCGACCTGCCCCCGATTGGTTTATGGGCTCCCCTCACATGGAGCACAGGGGGAGGGGAATTGTTTTCATTTTATCTTCCATTATTTGGATATTAAAATTTTAATTTGAACGCAATCATTTACATATAAAACAATTTAGATTAAATTCAGATACACAGATGAAATATCATTAAAAAAAAAACTGAAATGAGGCCACAATAAAAATTCGCCAGATATCCACTCCCTCCCCGAGTTGCCTTTCAACCACAAATTTGTTTAAAATGACAGCAATTTTGGATTAAAACTAATAAAAATAAAAAATAAAATTTCACACGCTGCCCCAAATTTTACCATAATTTGTATGAGATTCTAACAATAATTTTATATTGGCCTGAGTTTCAATACCCACCCCGCCCCCAACCCCACCCCCACATTGTTTTAGCCTTGTTTTCTGATGGTATATACTGGCTATATACTTTATTATTCTCTGAAAAATCGAATAGTCGAGCTGCGCTGTTCTACGACAGCTCTTGGCGATTTGAATGTGCCATTAAATTATGAAATAGACACACTATAAACACAAAAATAACATAAAATCGTTAAGCATTATGGAACTTTTAGATTTACATGACATCTGGAGAATTGGTAATATCAACATCAAAAGGTACACTTGGAGGGCCCACTTTAATAAAATGCCACGCTTAGACTATTTCCTTGTCTTGTCTGACTTTCAAGATTGCGTCGAGAAATGTTCAATTGATATCAGTTATAAATCTGACCCCTCAGCAATTTCTGTTCACTTATTATTTATTGATCAACATGGAAATTAAATAACAGCTTATTAACAAATGCTGAATATGTAAATATTGTCAAAAAATCTATTTCTGAAACAATAGACCAATATAAAGTGAACAATTTAAATGATGAACAAGAAATACAATTTAATATAGATGATCAACTATTTTGGGAGACTCTTAAACTTATGATTAGGGGTAAAATTAGAGGATGAACTAGAAACTAAACTTAAACAATTATATGTTTTATTAGACTTTGGGGATAATTCTGTTAAAAATGAAATTGATCAATTACATATAGAGCTAAAAACAATCCGGGATGAAAGAATATAAGGAATCAAGAACAAAAGCGAAATGGAAAGTCGAAGGGGAAAAATCTACTAAATACTTCTGCAATTTAGAAAAGAGACAATACACAGAAAAATTAATACCAAAAATTATAAAAAGTCATGGAAATGAAACAACAGACTTAAAAGAAATACTTAAAGAGCAAAAACAATTTGATGAAACTCTCTACAGCTCTAAACCTTTAATACCCTTATCACAGGAAAACAAACGTTTATTTTTTGATACAAACGATCTGTTTTAAACAAGTTAAGTGAAGAAGAACGCGACTCACTAGAGGGACTTCTTAGCGTAAATGAATTTTTAAATGCTTTAAAAATATGGAAAATGATAAATAGCCAGGTTTAGTTGGCTTTACAGCTGAATTTTATAAATTCTTTTGGCAAGATATTGGTATTTTTATGGTTAGATCTTTGAATCAAGGATACAATTTCAAGTCGTTATCAGTCACTCAAAGGCAAAGTGTGATCAATTGTCTTCCTAAGGAAGATAAATCAAAACTGTATTTAAAAAACAGGAGACCATATTTGCCTATAAATGTGGATGGGAAAATTGCATCCTCAGCTATTGCCAATTGAATTAAAACAATACTCCCAAAACTAATATCGGAAAGCCAAAACAGGTTTTTTAAAGGGACGACAGATGGGTGATTTAACATGACTTATATCTGATTTTATTTTAAAATGTGATGAAGAAAACATACCCGGACTTCTTGTTTTACTAGACTTTGAAAAAGCTTTTGATTCTTTAAAATGGGAATTCATAGAAAAATGTTTACGTTTCCTTAATCTTAGAGATTCAATTTTAAACTGGTTTCACACTTTTTATAATAATGTATCTAGCTGCATACTGAATAACGGACATTGTCCAGATTTTTTTTCCAATCTAAAGAGGTGTTCGACAAGGCGATCCTCTTTCTCCATATATTTTTATAATATGTGTTGAATTTTTAAGTGCTGCTTTGATATATCACCCCTATAAAAATGGTATAGATAAAAATGGTATAAGTGTAAGAGATTCTGAATATTTATTAAACCAATATGCTGATGACTCCGCTCTTTTTCTAGAAGATGATGAAATATCATTAAATACTGCCCTTCAAACAGTGGACATTTTTTACCTCTGCTCCGGTTTAAAAGTAAATTACGACAAAACCCAAATTATATGGATAGGAGCAAGAAAAGGTTGTCGTGAAAAACTTCATACTGATAAGCCAGTTATTATAAAGGAATTATTAAGGAGATTTTAAAATTCTAGGAATAACATAACTTAGATATAGACGACTATTTTATAAATAATTATCATGATAAACTTAATAAAATAAAAAATCTTTTAAACGACTGGTCTATTGGAAACATTACGCTTATTGGCAAAACAACAGTTATCAAAACGCTTGCACTTCCCATCATAATTGACTGTTTAACTGTCCTTCCTGACCCACCAGATCACATTTTCCAAGAATTTCAAAATATTTTACTTAATTTCTTATGGTCGGGGAAAATGGATAAGATTAAACGAACGTTTATAAGAAATTCAATAAAAAACGGCAGTCTAAAGTTTCCACATATAAAATCACTAAGCCAGTCACTGAGACTTGTATGGGTTAAAAAACTTTTAGATCCTGAAATATTCTCACCGTGGAAAACACTTGTGCTAAAAGATCTAGACAAGTTTGGTGGATATAAAATGTGCTATCTCCATAAAGATGGAAATATTAAAATAGGAAACTATCAAAATAGTTTTTGGAAAAATGTAATGCATTCGTGGGCTTCTTTAGACTGTGATAATATTAAAATGCAACCGAAATGTTATCAGAACCTTTATTTTATAACTCAAATATTGCTTTAACCTCGGATTTAAATATTGTTAAAGCTCTTTGTCAAAAGGGGGTGTTCTTTATCAATGATATTGTTAATGAACAGTGTCACTAATTGTCCTATACAAAATTTTCAGATAAATATGACATATGGATTCCATTTACTAAATATACTATGGTCTACTCAATGCAATCCCAAATACATGGAAAACAAGTATTAAAAATGAAACTAGAATTGAACATCCTATAAATAAAAATATCAACAAATTAAAGGCAACACAAAAGGTTAACTTTACCTTTAATCAAGAATTCTTAAAAAACATTGCCGAAACACCTTACAAATCCCAGCAAAATTGGAATACAGAACTTGGAATAGCCTTACAAACTGAGGACTGGGAAATTGTATACGAACCCAATTTTAAAATAACTGATGACACGTATCTGCAAAGCCTGCAGTTCAAAATATTTCATCGTATTTTGTTTATCAATGCCAAACTTTATCAGTGCAGAAACTTTGTACTTTTTGTACCAACTCGAAAGAAACTGTTTTACATTTATTTTATGAATGCAAGTATCCAAAAAAATTACTTTTACGTTCTTTTAAACAAATCAAGAATCTCGGTGGAATTGATGTGAAATTAAATTAAAACCCCAGGAAATCCTCCTATATTTTTAACAGAATGAAAACGTCATACATTCGATAATTAATTTTGTCTTCTCAATTTAAAGGGGTTGATGCATTATTTTCAAACACGATTTATTTAAAAGAGCTCAGAAAAACTTGAAAAAAGCTGAAAGAAGTTTCAAAATGTCATGAAAAATAAAGGAACTGTGATCTATTGAAAATTTGCAAAGAACATAAATGGAGTAGGTCATCTTTGAACGATGATGTCATCGCACATCAACCCCTTTAAAAGTTACATCTACTCCTGTAAACTGAAAAAAAGTCTTCCAAATTATAACGCTTTTATTGAGAGATATAAACACATTGAATTATTCTCATTGTTTAATATATACCCTCAGAACAATTTGGAGATGGAACACTGTGAATAATATGTTTAACAATTAAGCCATAACATTTACAACGTTTATTCCATCTTTTAATACTGATAGAATTTGCAGCAACTCTGCAGTTCAGGGTGAGAAGGTTCTAGGCCCATTTTCCATATTTTATCTTGATGTATATGGAGGATGAGCCTGGCATGTTCATGCCTGTTAAGCGCCATATAACCTTTCACGTGTTGTTGCACCTTAAAACCCAATTCAATTAAATTCAATGTAATACTGATGCTTTAATGGTGCATATTACTGTTATTTTAGTTTGTATATATTTCATTCTATGTCTGTTCTTCTCAATCTGGTTTCATGGAATGTATTCTTCTATGCAATTTTTGCATAAAATGTCTTTGTTTTTAGCTCTACTGATCAGAGATCAGCAGAGCTTATGCCGTTTTGCGGTGTCCGTCGTCTGTCTGTCCGTTCGTCCGTCTGTCTGTCCGAGCTAACAGATTGGGGTTATGGTGCTATAAGAACAATAGTAACTGTAAATTCTATTCATTCCGTAGGTTTATGTGGCTATTTTTGGGTTTATGTGGATACTTAGACAATAGGGAGAACAATGGTGTAGCCACCTAAACCCAAAATATTAGGACGTCCGTCTGTCCGTCCGTAAAATTTTTGTAGCGACTACTCCTCTGAAACTATTGAATGGATTTTCAAGACTTTACAGAAATGTTGCCCATGAAGTCTAGTTGATCCTAGCAAAAATTCATGTTGATGTGAAATCCAAGCTGGCCACCAAATCTAAAAATAGATTTTTAAAAAACAAGTTTGTAGCGACTACTTCTTGAAAACTCTAAGTGATATTGATATGGGACTTTTTCTAAAATGATTAGCATCACATGATGTTGGTCCTTGTGGAAAATCGTTTTGATTCGACGTTAAACATGGCTGCCAGCGGCCATCTTTGTTTACATAGAGTTATTTAGTAAAAACTTGTAGCGACTACTCCTCTGAAACTACTCGACGGATTTCCATGAAACTTCACAGGAATGTTGCTCTTGATGTCTAAATGATCCTAGCAACATTTCAGGTTGGTTGGAAATTCAAGATGGCCACCACAGCTAAAAATAGATTTTGAAAAAACAAGTTTGTATCGAGTACTTCTTGAAAACTATAAGTGATATTGATATGGAACTTTTCCTAAAAGGATCAGTATGGAATGATGTTGATACTTGTCGAAAACTATTTTGATTCAACATTAAAACTGGCTGCCAACGGCCATCTTTGTTTACATAGAGTTATCTAGTAAAAACTTGTAGCGACTACTCCTCTGAAACTACGCGACGGATTTTCATGAAACTTCACAGGAATGTTGCTCTTGATGTCTAATTGATCCTAGCTAAATTTCAGGTCCGTCGGAAATTCAAGATGGCCACCATGGCTAAAAATAGATTTTCAAAATACAAGTTTGTAGCGACTACTTCTTGAAAACTATAAGTGATATTGATATGGGACTTTTTCTAAAATGATCAGTATGACATGATGTTGATCCTTGTCAAAAATTATTTTCATTTGACGTCAAACATGGCCGCCCTTGGCCATCTTTGTTTACATAGAGTTATATAATGAAAACTTGTAGCGACTACTCCTCTGAAACTACTTGGCGGATTTGTATGAAACTTTACAGTTTGTAGCGAGTACTTCTTGAAAACTATAAGTGATATTGATATGGGACTTTTCCTAAAATGATCAATATGGAATGATGTTGATACTTGTCGAAAACTATTTTGATTCAACATTAAACATGGCTGCCAGCGGCCATCTTTATTCACATAGAGTTATCTAGTAAAATCTTGTAGCGACTACTCCTCTGAAACTACTTGACGGATTTTCATGAAATTTCACAGGAATGCTGATCCAGTAGAGCTTCAAGGTCATGGACCTCTTGTTATATCATGTATGCATATACACAAGTGTCTGAATAAAATTAATAAAAAAAAACAAAAAATTCTTTCAATATATACTCAACTTGACAATATCGACATGACCTTACTAAAATATAAAGGTCAAGGTCACACTAATGGTCAATATATGGGTTAAATACTCATTTCTTTCTTCATGAAAACTTAACGTTGGCTATAAATGGTCATTTCTTGATATTTCTTCATCAAACGTTCAATATATACTCATGACAGCATCAACATGACCATACTAAAATATAAAGATCAAGGTCACACTAAAGGTCATTATATGAGTCAAATACGTTGGCTATATCTGTCTGATTTCTTGATATTTCTTCATCAAACTTTCAATCATAGTGACAACATCGACATTATCATATTAAAATATTAAGGATGGGTATCGCCAGAATTTTTGTATCGCGATATATCGCGATACGGCTGAACTGTATCGTGATACGTATCACTTTCTCATTTCTTGATATTTCTTGATCAAAATTTCAATATATACTTATTATGACAACATCGACATGGCCATACTAAAATATAAAGATCAAGGTCACACTGAAGGTCATTACGTGAGTTAAATACTAATTTTTTTTCTTCACGAAAACTTAACGTTGGCTATATCTGTCTGCTTTCTTGATATTTCTTCATCAAACTTTCAATCATCATGACAACATCGACATGATAACTACTAAAATATAAAGGTCAAGGTCACACTGAAGGTCATTATATGGATTAAATACTCATTTTTAGCTCGACTGATAAGAGATAAGCAGAGCTAATGCCGTGGTGCGGCGTCCGTCTGTCTGTCCGTTTGTCCGTAAACTTTTATTTGTAGCGACTTCTCCTCTGAAACTACTGGATGGATATTCATGAAACTTTACAGAAGTGTTGCCCATGAAGTCTAGTTGATCCTAGCAAAAAGTTATGTTGATGTGAAATCCAAGATGGCCGCCAAAGCAAAAAATAGGTTTTTAAAATACAAGTTTGTAGCGACTACATCTTGAAACTATAAATTCAAAATGGCCACCACGGCTAAAAATAGATTTAAAATAAATAAATTTGTAGGGACTACTTCTTGAAAACTGTAAGTGATATTGATATGGGACTTCTTCTAAAATGATCAGCATGACATGATGTTGATCCTTGTCGAAAATTATTTTGATTCGACATTAAACATGGGCGCCGGTGCCATCTTTGTTTACATAGAGTTTGTATAGTAAAAATTTGTAACGACTACTCCTCTGAAACTATTTGGTGGATTTTCATAAATCTTCACAGGAATGTTGCTCTTGAATCAAGAGTCTTGATGTCTAGTTGATCCTAGCAAAATTTCAGGTCGGCCGGAAATTCAAGATGGCCACCACGGCTAAACATAGATTTTTAAAAACGAGTTTGTAGCGACTACTTTTTGAAAACTACCGGTAAGTGATATTGATATGGGACTTTTTCTGAAACGATCAGCATGACAAAGATGTTGATCCTTGTCGAAAATTATTTTGATTCAACATTAAACATGGCTGCCAATGGCCATCTTTGTTTACCTAAAGTTATATAGTAAAAACTTCAACTTGTAGCGACTACTCCTCCGAAACTACTTGACAGATTTTTATGAAACTTCACAGGAATGCTGATCTAGCTATCAAAATCTATCAGTAGAGCTTCAAGGTCATTGACCTCTTGTTTTCTTCACAAAAACGTTGGCTTTAACTTTCTCATTTCTTGATATTTTTTCTTCAAAATTTCAATATATACTCCTCATGACAACATCGAGATGACCATACTAAAATTTAAAGGTCAAGCCACACTGAAGGTCATTATATGGGTTAAATTACTCATGTTTTTTCTTCACGAAAACTTAACATTGGCTATATCTGTCTGATTTCTTGATATTTCTTCATCAAACTTTCAATATATACTTATCATGACAACATCGACATGGCTATACTAAAATATAAAGGTCAAGGACTTTCAATATATATATGGTGCGGTCATATTGCTTCGTCTTTTCTTCTCATGGCGTTTGTCTACTGGTATCTGACCTTAACATTTTCCTTTCTTGATTTAAATCAGTTTACAGATAAGAAGATGGCCCCCATTACTCAGCCAGATGGTGAGACAGATGCTGACATAACCAAGGCATGTAAACCTTCGCCATCGGTTGTGGGACAGTGTATGGAAAATCAAACAACAGTTGAAGACGATGCTAAAAAAAAAGCGAACAAGGTACTGTAATCCATAAACATTTGTTAACATTCCATATACGTAACGTTTTCACATAACATGCAAAATCTCTACATACACATTTTAGACACCACAGGGGTAGCCATTTTTTAGCAACAGCTATTTTAACAAAGTTATTAGTCTAGGTTTTGGGGATCATTCATAAAGAAAAACTGTCAAAACCAGGTGTGTTTTTAGCTCTACTGATCAAATATCAGCAGAGCTTATGCCGTGGTGCGGCGTCCGTCATCAGTCCGTCCGTAAACTTTTTTTTTGTGGCGACTACTTCTCTGAAATTACTTGACGGATTTTCAGGAAACGTCACAGGATTATTGCTCTTGATGTCTAGTTGATCCTAGCAAAAATTCAGGTCAGCCGCAAATTCAAGATGGCCGACACGGCTAAATATAGATTTTATTAAAAATGTGATTTTGTGGCGACTACTTCTGAAAAACCATAAGAGATATTGATTTGGAACCTTTACCAAAATGACTGGCACGACATGTAGTTGGTCCTAACCAAAGTTCATTTTGATTGGATGTCAAATGTGGCCACCAGCAGCCATCTTTGTCTACATAGAGTTTTATAGGAAAATCTTGAAGCGAATTCTCCTCTGAAACTATTTGATGGAGTTTCATGAAACTTGACAGGAATGTTGCTCTTGATGTCTAGTTGATCCTAGCAAAAATTCAGGTCAGCCGGCAATTCAAGATGGCCGCCACGGCTAAAAATAGATTTCTTGAAAACTATAAGTGAAATTGATATGGGACTTTTTTCTAAAATTATCAGCATGACATGATGTTGATCGTTGTCGAAAATTATTTTGATTCGACATTAAACATGGCCGCCAGTGGCCATCTTTGTTTACATAGAGTTATATAGTAAAAACTTGTAGCAACTACTCCTCTGAAACTACTTGAAGGATTTTCATGAAACTTTACAGGTATGTTGCTCCTGATGTCTAATTGATCCTAGCAAAATTTCAGGTCGGCTGGAAATTCCAGATGGCCACAACGGCTAAAAATAGATTTTTAAAAAACAAGTTTGTAGCGACTACCTCTTGAAATCTATAAGTGATATTGATATGGGACTTTTTCTAAAATGATCAGCATGACATGTTGTTGGTCCCTGTTGAACATTATTTTGATTTGACATTAAACATGGCTGCCACGGCCATCTTTGTTTACATAGCGTTATATAGTCGAAACTCTGAAACTACTTGACTGATTTTCATGAAACTTCACAGGAATGTTGATCTAGCTATCAAAAACCTATCAGTAGAGCTGCAAGGTTATTGACCTCTTGTTTATGGTTTTGCCATTTTGTTCAACATTTCACCTTGCTTGATGTAATATTTATGGACAGATGAAAGGCCAAGGAATTGAAAGAAATAACATTTTATGAGATATTATTACCATAAAGTTGTGATACAGGTTGCTGAAAATGAGTAAAATCAGAAAAATTAAAACCAAAACAAAATGATGGTTGCCTAATGAAAATAAAAGTTTGTTTCTACACCAGCAAAATAGATTCTTTATCACCGAATAACAATAATGAAAATTAATTGTCTAAAAAGGAAATTGTGTACACTTTCTATCTGTATATATGACTTGAAAATCAGTAAAATATAAATCAAAATATTAATTAAAATGTAACACCATGGCTCGTTTTGTGCATAGCCCATACGTGTCAATTACTCTCGAAAACCAAATATCGATAGATACAGGTAGAGACGACAACCATGTTCGGTAATACAGCTATATTTATGTTAGTGTTTCAAGACCATATATCTAAAACCCTGGTTTAAACTGAAAGAAGCTTTTAAAGCAAAAGTTAACAAGGAGGGATGGATGAATGACGAACGCATGATTAAATCAGAGACCCAGCAATTCTCAAACTTAAGATCAGGCGGAAATAATGTTATCTACATTACACTGTACTTGGTGAGAGAAGGGAGTATAATGCTCTTGCTCTTGGGGGTAGTAGTTCAAATGTCAAGGTCACCATAACTTACTTTGGACTTAAGTGTTTCCCCCACGGAAGAATATAACACCTACACTCATGAATTTTCATAGGCACATTGCATTTGGTAAGAGAAGAAAGCCTTTTGCTTTTGGGATAAGTAGGTCATGAATGTCACATTGACCAGTCAAATACAGAGTCCTGAGGAAAAAAATATCCCCTTGTAACTTATAAACTTTTAGACCATAATCTACCATCTTGAACCTTTACATGGTAAAAGAAAAACTCCTATTTTGAGCAAGTAGATCAAGTAGGTTAAGGTCACAGTCACTCGATCATGAAAAATGCCTTGTTTGTTAGAGAATAGTTCATGGCGGGGATTTCTTTATTTACACTGTCCCGTTTTATTGGGTTGACGGTAGGGTAAGTGTGAGATTTGGTGCACCCTAGAACCTGGTTTAAACCCCCAGTGGCCTTTTTTGCCACTGATCGTTCCAAGGCGGTAATCCTATTGTCAACCCTTTTGTGTTTGTGATCTTATTTGGCCTTTTATTCATCTTTAAATTTGTATGTTTGTGGTTGACTGTCGTCCTTGAATGCTGCTTTTCCTGTTTGGTTTGTATATCTATATTCCGTATTGTAACTTATAAAGTATTACAACTACAACCCTGCCCCGTGTTGTTCCGGGGAAAAGAATAGAGCCACTGCAGCTCCTGTTGGAGGGGTAGGCAGAGGGGTAGAACCCCCCAAATTCATGTTCGTTTTATGAGTTTTTGTTCATGCTCGTTATAGGTCTTCATCATGACCCCTGCATTGTTTCAGGTGCCATGTCGCTAAAATCACTAGAGCAGTGGCAGAAAAACAATAAACGTGGCTCCAGCTTAAATGGAGTGTCTACAATAGAATTTGCAGCAACTCTCAGTTCTGCAGGTGAGAAGGTTCTAGGCCCATTCTCCATATTTTATCTCGATGTACATGGAGGATGAGCCTGGCATGTTCATTACTGTTAGGCGCCATATAACCTTTCATGTGTTGGTGTGCCTTAAAACCCCAATTCAGTTCAATTCAATACCTACATCCTTATGGTTAGTCGGTTAAATGTCACTGTGACCTGATCTTCTTGGCTGTTACTCATGAACTATTTGACCTGCAGTCTTGAAACTTTATTATAATATTGCTATTGGTTAAATAACAGCTCCTGTTAATTTATGTGTCGGTACTTTGAAGGTCAAGTTCATAATTGACCTGACACCTAGGAAATGCTTTTCACATAAAATCATTATCAAACGGGTGGCATATACTGGTAATGTTCTGCTGGCAGTGCTCTTATTGCCATGTGCATTAAAGAATGCCATTCTGTTATTAATTAGTACTAAATACCAAATATATACTATTTCTCGATTATTTTTGTTTAAACTGTTCACTCTCAAAGAACTTCGAGAATCCCTTAAAAAGGCTCATGATACATCAGCTAGTGCTGATGATATCTATTATCAATTATTGAAACTTTTACCTGAGACCTGTCTCTCTGCCCTGCTTGACTTGATATATTTAATAAGGTGTGGGTGACAGGAAACCTCCCCGATTCTTGGCGGGAAGCAATCGTTATTCCAGTCCCCAAACATGGAAAGGATCGGATCATACGGACCCAATAAATTATCGCACTGTTGCTTTAATGAGCTGTATATGTAAAACCATGGAACGAATGATTAATGAGAGACTCGTTTGGTACCTGGAATCCAACAAACCGATAACAAAGTATCAAAGTGGATTCTGGCGCCAACGAGGCACAACAGACAATCTCATTTGTGTTGAATCATTTATTAGAGAAGCTTTCGTAAAGAAAGAACATCTAGTCGCTGTATTTTTTGACTTGGAGAAAGCTTTTTATACTGCATGGAAGTACGGTATCATGAATGATCTTTATGACCTTGGTCTTAGAGGCCGATTACCAATTTTTATTGAGAATTTCTTAAAAAAATAATTATTTAGTTAAATGCATCAGTCCTGGTGTGGATTGTTCTCTGTCTGTTGACGACTTTGTTATATGTTATCGTGCAAAAAACATGAACACTGCTGAGAGACAACTTAAGAGACATGTCTCAATAAACTTCAGACCTGGTCTGATGAAAATGGTTTTAAAATTTTCTAAATCTAAAACTAATTGTATGCATTTTTGTCATCTGCATAAACATCATGAAGGCCCTCATCTTACACTGGATGGTTCGCCAGTACCAGTAGTAGATGAGACGAAATGTCTTGGTCTTATTTTGGACGTAAATTAGCGTTTATACCACACCTTAAATACTTGAAGGCGAAGTGCCTCAAAGCTCTTAACTTACTTAAAGTTGTTGCAAACACTAATTGGGAAGAGAAGATCGAAAAGTACTTTTACAACTTTATAGATCTCTTATCAGATCCAAGCTGGACTACGGCTTAATAGTATATTGATTCACTCGCAAGTCATACTTGCAGATGCTCGATCCTATACATAATCAAGGATTACGACTCGCCTTAGGTGCCTTTCAAACATCACCAGCCGAAAGTCTATATGTCTCATAGACGGGACAAATAAGCCCTTCAATATGCCATTAAATTACAATCTAACCCTTCAAACCCAGCTTTCGATAATGTTTTTAATCCTAGTTATGAACCTCTTTTTGATCGAAAACCGAAGTCCATTCGAGCATTTGGTCTTCGTATTAAAACAAAATTAAGAGATACTGAAATCAACCTAAATTTGATTTCGATCTTTGTAATAGTAACAAATCCTGTACCGACCCTACTGTCTTCTTTCAAAGCAAATTTGATGAAATTAAATCGAAATACAGTAATTTTCAACATTATGTACACAGATGGTTCTAAAGATGGAGATATGGTGGCTGCAGCAGCTGTTGTTCACAGACACAGCATAAAAAGCCGCCTGCCTGACAAGGCCTCTGTGATTTCAGCTGAACTTAAGGCAATTGAACTTGCCTTAAACTATATTCAGGAATCTGAGGATGATCATTTCGTAATCTTTTCTGATTCCCTCTCATCTGTTCAAGCCCTGGGTAATATGAAACACGATAACCTAGTTATGCTTCAACTTTTAGAAAGTACAATTCTCTTATAGTTGATAATGTTATTATTTTCTGCTGGCTTCCAAACCATGTAGGAATACATGGTAATGATAGAGCTGATAGTGCTGCTAAGGCAGCATTAGGTTTACATATATCTAATGCCAAATTACCTTATACGGAATTTAAAAGTTGTATAAACACATACTCGTAACTCTTGGCAAGCCGCTTGGGATTTGTCAGTGAACAATGAACTCCATTCAATTAAACTGTTACTCGGAGAATGGTGTTCTTCTGGTAGACCCATTCGTCAAGAAGTTGGTTGTTCTAGCACGGTGAAGGATAGGGCATACACGTTATACTCATTCATATTTATTACATAGTGAGCAATTACCAGAATGTATACCCTATTTTGCACCGTTATCTTGTTGGGTAGACTTTGATCCTATGCGGCAAAGGTACTACACAGTTAATACTATGAAAGAGTTGTTTGATACTATAAAATTTAGTCTGGTTTTAGATTTCCTGAAAGAAATCAGACTTTATAAATCATTATAATATGTTCTTATATATGTTTACTTGTTTATACACCCGTTGACGGGCATTTGCTGATTTACATATATACATAGTTTATATTACTACCATATCATCCCTTATTTGTAAATCGTTTTATCTTTATCAATTTACATTATTTTTTAATTACAGTACTACTTCATTTCTTCATCTTTCATCAGTTTTTGCACACAATATGACCTATTTATGTGTTGACGTGCCATAAATCACCATTCATTCATTCATTGTTTGGTTGGGGATGTGTGGAGGGGGAATGAGGATTGTAATTTTGAAGAAAACACATTGTTTTAACAATTGGGTGTCAGTAGTAGAATAATAGTCACTGCATAATACTTAATACGGGCATATAATGATTGTAGGATCGGTTTCTACTGCTTCTGGTCCGCCTACCTGCTAACGGAAAACCAGGTCAGTATACTGGTAGCGGATCAGTTGTCATGATGGAAGAAGTCCAGATGGAAGAAACGTTGGGGTGGCACGTGACTGAGCAACCCATGGAGCAACAACTCGTGCCAGAAACAACCATGAATCAAAAAGATAAAGGAGTCCTTCCCGACTTTGAACTAATGGGGGTGTAACCATCTATATTCTTCATCCGGGGTTTTTCCCATGGACACATTTATAGTATTGTTAATAATGCTTTCATTTACTGTCAAACTATAATTGATACAAATACAATTGTGTAAATCACAGAGAAGTTAATACATAATACTACATCTGGGTTGAAAGCTAATAGTTTATGTTTTAAGATTATACATTATTATGGCTCTGTTCCATAGTGATGTTAAAGATTTATTTAAATTATATATATATGTATGCTAAAATGAAGATTATTTTTTACAAAAACCCTCAGTTTTTTAAAATTGTGAGTATCTTTACTCATCAACTTACTACAAAAACTCATAACTTTTAAAAATCATGAGTATTATATTTGTATGTACTGTTCTGTAGAACAGTTTGTTCCAGATTTACATGATGAAAATTGTTTCAAGCAGGTGTCTAATATTAAAGTGATACAGTGTTTCTTTTGTTTTTACTTAATTTGCTTAGAATGTTTGTTTCTTTTAAAATGTATTATCCATTTTGAAAGCATGAACTGTTTAAATCAATTGTTTACGCTGAACGAGTTCCTTGTTACTCATTCATTTTGAATCTGATGAGTAAATACTCATTGCAGACAAAAATTATCTACAGCTCTGTGATAATGTTTTAAGCCTCACCATGAAAGTGTAGTAAACATGCTAGGCAACTCTTATTTACCCTAGTTAAATTAAAAATAAATCTATTTTATGTCGTTTAAATGGAATGTACGATTTTGGCAAAAATCTGTATGATTTTGACAAAACTAATCTTCGCTTTAAAGATCAGATTAACAATTTGAGCAAATTATGATAGAAACTTTGTAAATTTACATTAGAGGGACACATGGCAATCTTGAAGTCTTTATCAAGCATTAAAATTAGCCTCTCGATTTATTAATCCAGTAGCATTTTGACTAAATCTGTTTGCATATATTTAAATACAATTTTGAGTTTTCAACTTTTCTTCGTTACTCTGCCATAGGTTTGAATATATTATGGTAAAATGTAACCAACAATTTGCTTTTTACAATTCTTATAATTAATATTAATGATTGAACAATTGCAATTTATGTTTAAAAAACTAATGCGACGCCGTGAGTTTTTTAAAAAATCAAGTTTGCCACGTGTCCCTTTAAAGTCTTGCATTCAAGTTTGTGGTTAATTTAAATTCTTAGACACAAGAAAGCATAGAGCTTTTAAACGTTATCTACATGACAGCATTATGTTCCTTTCTTCCAAAAGTAAGTCAATTTCATTAATCTTCACCTAAATTTGGAACTTTAATTTACATGAAAAGTTTTACAGACACCATAAAGCTTTTAAACTTCACACATATTTACAACTGTATGACAGCAGTATGTGACCTAATTTTAGCACTTCATTGATTTTTCATTGATTTACATTAGTCCTTTTTTAAATCCATTACTCGGATACCAAAAGCCATACGCTTTTAAATGTCATACACAAATATATATATCAGCAGTATGTTCCTACCAAAATTAGGCTAGTATGAATGACCTGTTCCTACCAAAATTAGGCTAGTATGAATGACCTTGACCTACTTTTGTGTCAGTTCAAGTTTTGGAAATTGCATTTATTTTTACATTACAACTCCATACACACATGCCAGCTGTATGTGCTTTTTATTTGCCAGCTGTATGTGCTTTTTATTTACTGTGATAATTCCCTCGCATAGTAAAATCAAACATACACGCTTTATTATTTTATTCATCTGACTGTCAGCAGTAAAGTGGGACATCCATGATCCATGGACACAGTTCTAGTTTATTCTGCCCTGCACTTTGATAGGGGAGGAGGCATATCGTCTTAACGCTGTCTCGTTCCGTCACATGTCGGTTAAACGTTTGTGGGCATCTTACTACAAATTCGTAGCAAATTAGATCACCATGACTGACCTTAGATCACGATGACTGACCTTATCTACATTTACGCTAATTTAATGTTTTCGGTTAATAATTTTGGTAAACACTCGGACACGCGGCAACTTTTTTTTTAAAAATGATCGGCGTTCCGCTAGTTTTTCTGCATAACTTGAATTCGTTCAATCATTAATATTAATTATAAGAATAGTATTTAGCAATTTGTTTTTGCATATTATTAATTTGTGATATTATTGCACCAACAATATATTTATAGGTTATTTAACAGTGTTCTGTACAATACGGATATATATTTGGACGAGTACACAGCTTGGAAAATCATATTGGACGAGCCGCTAGGCGAGTCCAATATGATTTTCCAAGCTGTGTACGAGTCCAAATATATTCCGTATTGTACAGAACACTGTTAAATGATCTTTTTATTCTATACCTCGACTTTTTCCCTAAAATAATGATCCGGTGACAACAGGAGCTTTATCGTAACGCTTTATCTAGAGCGCCTGTCGATTCAGACTTTCATTCGGAACCTTTTCACGCGCTTCGGTCTTTATCATAGGTTTAACATGGGACCTGTGAATCGTACAATACGAAAAGAATACGGGTTATTTTGTACGCGCGTGCGTCCCGATACGGGAATATATTGTACGGTCACGTGATTCGAATGAGCGTCTACGATTGGACGTATAAATTAGGTATAGAATAATACAACTTATAGTATAGTAAGACGAAATAGTGAATACTTAAAATTTATTTAAATGTAACCTGGGTAAAAATAAAACTGGTACTGGATATATAAATCGAGACACCCATTTGAAACACTTCAAAATTGCCGTGTGTCCCTCTAACAGACCTAAATTCTTTAAAACTTAATTCCTGTCCAAATACAGAGCCATGCTCCATGGATACATTTTCTAGTTAATAAATGAAATACAGCTGCATGTCGGTGACTTCAGGTGTATATGTATTTAAGATTTCAAAAATATAGCTGATGTATCAGTTTCTTAGCAGGCAACCATTGATATAAGAAGAATTACATCACTGATCCAACTGAAATGTAATTGTTTTTTTCGCACTGCACTTTTTCATACTGCACTATTTGTACATTTATACTATTATTGAGTATTATTATATACCTATTTCTCTCGTGCAATGAACGGTCTGCATTTGTACCAAGTGGCCGTACAATATATTTCCGTATTGTACAGTACACGAGCCCCATGTTAACGAAGTCCGAAAACCGGTAAAATTCCGAATGCGTCAATATCACATAGTTGCTTTACACGCCTATATACTTTCGTTTATAAAGCGCTTAAATGAAACTATTTGTTGTCGTTTGGTGTTGACAGTTGACAGTTGGTGAAAGATGATTTCTACATCGAGAGAAATAGGTATATAATAAAAAGGTCATTTAACGGCGAGTCCAATATGGTAGTGTCAGCTGGGTACGAGTCCAAATATATCACCGTATTGTACAGAACAATGTTAAATAACCTCATATTATTTACAAGTGCTGTTATATTGTTTGCTTTGTGTTTGTTTGTTTATATGTTGCTTTACGTCATTTTCAACACATGTAAGGTTATATACAGGAGCGTAACGCCTTCATGACCAGACGCCCCAATAATTCTGACAAAAATCGTACACAAAGCGTCATTTTGGTGTATTTTTATCCAAATCAACAGTTTTGTAGACAGATTTCTATCAAAGTTGGTAGTTACTACCTGCCGAAATAATTTAATTAATAAATGTTGAACAGTTAATATGTACATACGTTCTAATATAATATATAGATAGATAGTATGTATTACTATGGAAAATTAGTTGTTGTATTATATCGTTGTTGTTGTTGTTGTTGTAAACAAAATGATGGACGCCCCACTAGGAAACCCTTCGTTACGCCCCTGATATATGGATTCTGCGGTAATGAGAAAAGTATTTAAAATATTTTTATGAAACTTGGCATGTCGCTAGAGGGCAATGAGGGGATTTTGCACGTTATGTTATTTTGTTGATCTGACAAAAAAAATATGGTTGCTATGGCAATGGAAACAGTAAGAATACACAAAGTATATGGAGCCTTTTATAACAAAGGAAATGCTTAAGATAATGTAATGAAAATGTGTTTGTAGGTAAAAGGGAGTGGGGGAGATCATGCAGATTATGTTGTTATATTAATATGTCAAAAATTGTGGTTGCTACAGAAATTGTAAAAAAATACACAAAATTCACTGTTACTAAATACATGTATAGACAAATGGTTTCCGTTCAATAACTTTTACTTAGGAATGAGATATTGGAATGAAACTTTATGGATAGGTAGCTTATTTGGGATTGCATTTGGGGTCACTGGGTTCAAGGTCAAGTTCATTGTTGCTAAAAAAAGAACAACTGTTTCTGCTCATTAACTTTACTTAGGAATGAGATATTGGCCTGAAACTTGGTGTGTAGATGGCGTATATGAAAAGCAGGATTGCATTTAAGGTCAAAGTCACTGTTACTAAAAAAATGCCCGGTAGGGGACGTGTATTGCATCTTGTTACACGTCCCATTGTTTCCAAATCTGTTCACTGTAAGTCAAGGTGTACTACAGTCAGTTGACACCCCATACTTTATATACCGGTATTCCAATACTTGCAGTTTTAATGTTTTCCTAGCACAGATAGATCAGTTTTAATAGTACAGCATACTTTGTGTAGAAAGGAAGATAAATGTGTGTTTTTTGGGGGTAATTTTGACATCCACTTAAGATGTGGTGAACACAAGGGGTGTGGGACAATATTGTGTTGTAAACCCCAGGTAATTCAATATATAAAAGATCGACCGTCATATATAACCTTACATGTTGAAAATGACGTAAAACAACATACAAACGAACATATATTGAATATTGTAGCTGGATATGTTTCGTTTTTTCTTTCTTGCTTTTTTCGAAATTGAAAAATGTGGCACAAATCATTATTTTTGCACGGACTTTAATCAAATTTGATATTAATGTTGTTTATTACGTTAGCTTTTTAGGTAGAGTTAGGATTATTAGTGTGTTGTCTCCACTGCAACTCTTAAACGTCTCTGTGACCTTTCTGCTTATTATTGCTTCAATAAAAAAATCTTATAAAGTATGATTTGTTTTCCTTTTAATCACCAATCTCCTTTATACAAAAACTCAGTTGATCTTGCCATGTATATTATTGTATTGTCAGTATTCGTTTGGCAAGCAACTAATCTCTCCTGAACGATAATTGTCCAGGCGTAAACTATGCAATGAGCATAGTAAGAATGGAATTGCTGTTTAACGGTTTAATTAAATTAGCTATCCCGCCAACAACAGCCAGATTTTACAATATATGTACACTGTTTCTAATCCTACTGACAATGAGGTATACACATATTACTTAAACTGTTGAGAATCCAAATTCCACATACACAATATAAACAACGTTATTTTTTATTCGAAATCGTGTAACGTCAGAAATTAATGGAAATTATTAAAAATGCTGTAGAATAATATACTGTACGTGTTAATGTGGAAAGAGTTTTTTTATGATTAATTAACAAGAGATTAGTAAAACAAGTGTCTTATCATTCATGACAATGGAAAGTGCGGTCAATATGGAGACGGGACAAGAAATAGATTATACTTTGTTAGATTATACAATTACACATAAACTGAATTTGTGCGATCAGACAAGTTACGCAGACAGCAATGATCCGTACGATGTGTCGCAATACGAAGTGTCGCAAAATATAACTTAAGACATCGGTTATCTTTCATTCACGCTCAATATTTAATAGTTTTGTTCCGAAAATGAAAGCAGATTTTGGCTTGGCAACTGACGACAACCTTGCATTTTCAACTCATGTTAATGGCCTTAAATTTTAACATTCACTGGTCGACTGTAAGTGCCTCAGGCCATATTCAGTGGAAAGCCTCAAATTGGAAAGATTTACAAGGAACCTGCTGACAAGATACTAGAATACTGAGCAGTCTGAAACCGGAAATGTCAGTTATAGGGAAAATGTTAGTTCAAACCAAGACCATGATGATTATGATGGGGTAAACATGACCAGACCTGCGTACACAAGTACCCCTATGGCAACTAAGATTACGAGTGAAACGGACACACCTGTTGAGAAGCATATACATCAACTAATCAGCCATGTACGCCAGCTGAAACATCAAATTAGATATCTTACACGCAAGATTATCGGATGCATTGAATCACAGCTAAAGACGGGGGGCTGCAAAACAGTGAAACAGCTGTAGATCCAAAACAACACCCAACTAGACAAGAAGCCACGGAAATACAATAAAGTAGGTTGCTCCGCCAGTGTCTTCTAAATCACCGACATATGCGGAAAAGACGATATCAACGCAATTAACGAAACCGACACAAATTCCGGTGATAATAAATAATCGTGCATCAAAGACACCCCGTGGAGGAAGTAGGACACTACTAATCGGTTTGTCTATGTCACACGGCATACATCTAAAGGTCATTGTATAAAAACGCAATTAGTGGAGCTGGCCTTGACACGATATATGAAGAACTATCGCTATATGATGAAAACACTTTTAAGACGGTCATTTTGTTTATTGGTGCCAATGGTGGCAATGATGCAGCTCGTGATAGAGACCCAGAAAGCTTTGAGAAACGCTAATGTGAATACATCCCTAGGAAACAAGAAATGTCACTGTAAGTGACATATGGCCCCGAAGTGGTTTTGATCTTTGACCTCCAAGTGTGACCGTGACGTTGGAGCCATGGACCTGGATTTTGCGCGCGACACATCGTCTTGTTGTGGTGAGCACTTGTGCAAGTTATTTAAAAATC